>JAECUM010021939.1:0-35275 GCA_016617855.1 Megalonaias nervosa | reverse complement strand
ATATATCACCAAATCTTGTAGGTATGTAGTCTATTAAAAGTAATTTATTTGAAATCTCAGAGTAATATGGAATATTGAAGGAACATTGATCCGAGCAAAACTGCAGTCCTGTTACAGTAACTGTTAGCCAAATATACAATGTTGCTTTCCTTTGATGATATAAATCAAGTTGTCTTATAATCTATCAACATTGGGTCACCATGATAAAACAGACCAGCTTTAGGTGCTCTAAGTACTGATAGTGGCATTCTTTCATAGTATCTGGATGAGTGTCCTACATACCGTCACCAATACAGATGAGTGGATCCTCTCACATGACCAAGACATTAATAAATGCCTACATGAACCTTTGCTGGAGAACGAAGAGCAGACAAAACCTTGGCTTGAACCCAAGAAGGAAGCCAAAGTGCTGAAAACCTTGGCACAGGTGCTCTTGGACCAAAAGTCCTAAACAGAGTGGGGTATTACTTAACTTTCGGGAATGCCATTTCAGGACTGCAACAATTGCATGGTATTTAAAAGAAAAATGTTAAAATCGCTTTAAATGTTTTTATTCTCAACTTAAGAATAATTTACTATACATATTTACCATTTGAAAATCTGAATAAGTTAGGATTCATAAGATGTGTGTACATGATACATGTACAGTGACTCTTCTTCTCAAGTCTTTAGTAAGTTCAGGTATAATACAGGGACATCAGGTATAAACAATTTCATGACACTATCAATAAACACTTCAGCAAAGATTTTTTGTATGCAAAATTTACCAACAGTAATGATTATTTAGTAACTGTATTAATCTGTTAGCAGATTACAAATGACACATGTTACAAAATATATGTTTTTGATAATTGCAGAAGCACTGCTGAGCATGAAGTTTTTCATCAGCAGATCCTGATGTACAGTGCCAAGAGTTTTTCATACACCCCTCCTGTGTGCAGGATTAAGAATGAGCTAGCTGCTTTGGATCACAATATCCATAGTAGCAGAAGTGTAATGAGAAACAAAGAAAGGAGAAAGTGTAAGTTTGTTTAACTACAGGAAATTAGAAATAATTTTATATATTGATTGTGCATTATGATCCCTGCTTGGACATCAAGCCAATGGAATATTATTCACATGTACAAGTCATGAAAACTTTGTTTTAGATACAAGTCATTTTGCAACAATCGACACACATTGTTTATATTTGTGGTAAGGAATCTTACTATTTTCATGCATACAGATCTTGTAAATAGTATTGTTATCATTGTAGTGGATAGTTGTTATGATTTTAACAATGCAAGTCTAATAATTAGATCCAATGATATGCATAGCACATTCCCAGGGGACTGGCACACTTTATTAAGGATATATGGGGTTCATGGAATTTCTTCAGGAGGTTTGGGGAGGATGCTGTCATGATGATGATTACTAGCTAATACCTGTTCATGAAAATATGTTGCCTTCTGAAGGAATGGGCAAAAATGCATCCTGTGTCAAATAGTAACTTGTAGATAGAATAAATTAGAATAAAAACAACACCTCGATAACTCCTCCTTGGGAACGGGTCAAGAGGCTCTAATATTGGATGCAAAGTTAATATGGGTTAGCATGGGGATGCTTGTCACGCAAGTTAAGAAAATAAAATTTTCTTTAAAACAGGTATCATCGATGTTACAACAAACAAAAGCGGCAGATGGTCCATCTTCCCTTGCAAGGGAAAGAAAACATATCCCAACATCAATGAGCTTATACAGAAGTCATTCATCTGTTGACTTGAGGGCAAGCAGAGTACGAGGAGAAGAGAACTAAAGGAAGTTGATCCCAGGGGAATTTAGAGAAATCTGGCACATCAAGAACCACTATCAACTCTGGTTTTGGTGAAAGAGAAGATCTCTCGATTTTAGTTATGTAAAATATGAAACAGTGTCTAATATATAGAGGTGTCTGCTAAGGTAGGTTACACTTTATATAATACCTGCAATTGCTGAAAACGTTTTATATTAATTATTTATGACCTTCTTGCCCACATTATTTATAGGCAGAAATAGACTGGTGGGAAAAAATCTGAATGAATGCATTATTGTTTGGTGCAATATTATGGGCAGTTACAACAAAACAATGAATGAAGTCAACTGTGTTCATTTTATGTACATGCAAGAAAGTGTGTAAGTTCATGCAAGACCCCAGCCTTCCATGAACTACCTATAGACATCATGTCTGTTGCCGCTCATCAAGTCAACTTCATCACTGAGGGCAAGAACATCGTGTCTGTACATCTTGGCGAAAGCAACTGCAGCCTCATCAAGGATTAGGACTTGAAAATCCTGAAAAATTATTCCAATTTGTAATATGCTATTTCTAATATGTAAAAAAATATATTGTAAAAAATAATAGGAACATGCACTTCTTCAAATTGTATTCATCTTCCATCAGCAAATTCCACTGTAAAATAAACATGGATCAAAACTGTACACGTTTTATATTTTAACATGAGCACTGAGAGTTCCATCACAACTAGAACTATCATATTAAGTGTAGTTTGTGTTAAGATGGACAGCTCAAAGATTTTGTGGAGCATTTCTAGAAGTCAGAGACTCCTGCATTGGGATCAAAATAGGAATGGCTAATTGCAGATGAAGATAATACTTACACAAAAATGTTATCCTTGTATCATCATCAGCTTAGATTTGTTTAGCATAGTGAGGTACAAACACTGAAACCAGGTAATGAAAAAAATATACTCAAGGATCAATTGTAAAAAAAGTCCTTCTCATTTGCATATGTATGCATATCTGTTTTTGGACTGCTTACATTTTTAACATTCATTCACTTTGGTTGCAAACAAAAAATCTAAGCATATATCTTATTTGGTAAGCAATCTCGCTAAAAATCTTGAAACTTCTTATGTTAAATAAACTATTAAGCATATTAAGAATAATGCATTAAGCGACAGCACTCATTCTAATCAAACGTTGATATATTCGTTACCAGCAAAAGTGATACGCAGAGCTGTTTCTCACAACACATATTCCAGGTCTGTGGGCATCTCTCTACATTTTCCACACACCATTCTGATAATCCTGTATTGGGGGTTGGGTGATAACCACCACACTGCCTTGAACCTGGCTCCAATACATTAAAGACAAGGCTGGGGTGGAACTGCAACATCTGTATAAACAGTTCCCTCAGCCAGTCTGGCTCCACACTTATGATCTCTTGGAATTTGTTTAAAAGATTAAGTAGACTGAATCCCTGTATGTATGTGGTACAAAAAGCTTGAAAGCTATAATCATGATACCATGGAAATTTCAACATTTACAACAATCGTGTATTTACATCAATAAATAATCTTTGCATTTCCACCTTGGAAATGGAAGTCATTGCAAATTTGCATTGTTAGAGTAACTACCCAAGTTTTAATTCTATGTGTAAATGGATGCAGTATTTTGATTTTATTGGTACAAAGTGCAAGTTACACATTCATAAGCAGCTGCTACACATATCCTGTATACAGAAAGAGGTTTCTTGTAATGTAGCCCACATACCTGTCAAGTTATTCATACCTTTTGTGATATATATTTTGTACATAAAACTTGTAAGCTTTGACAATAAGGGAATATATAACAGTTATTGAAAGAATTAAAGAAGTTTCAAACTTGTCATTGCATCAAGTAACATTTGTATTACAGAAATCATTTGCAGTAATCACAAGTTTCGAGGTGGAAAAATTTAATGCCAAGCAAACTGGGCAACCTGGACAATTAAAATTCTTACCCAAAATGTTAGATTAAATATTTAAAAAAAAATTGTGTTTCTTGCAAACCTTCGTGTAAGTTTAAATTCTGGACAAATAAAACATTTTAGGATTCTTAAGTCCTTATGTTTATCAGAAATACACCTTAAGGCATGCATCATGTTTAAAACAGAAGAATAAAAGTGTAGTCATTATTTTACAAGACTTAAACGGATATATGTATTTTGTACAGGTCTAATTTTTTTTAAACTGCAATCTAGTCAGGTCTCATTGCTGAACTGTAAAGTAAGATTGCATAGACTTTTTGTTACCAGTTTGTATTTTTTTAAAATAAAATTTATAAATTTATTAATTAAATTGGAAAAAGTGCAAGTAGACCTTAACAGTATTAAATATTTTTATACCACTAGTGTAGATCACTTCTACCTATATGTGAAATGATTTTAGCTAGTTTATATTTTGATTGCGACAGGAATTTAAAATTGTACCACAAGTATTTATTTACATCACACTATGTATTTTGCTACATATGGTTGCTTGAACTCCTAAACTAATAGCCTTATATCATTACGTACAGTGACCGATGAAGACAAAATAAATAATAATAATAATAATAATAATAATAATAATAATAATAATAATGATAATAATAATAATGACTACTTTTAAAGAGGGTAACACAATAAGCTAAAGAACTAATTTACCTTGAGTCCCTCATACAAAGGAATTTATTTATTTTAACTGCATCTGGATATATTGGATTTGAAAGAAGGAAATAGAGTTGGCATTTCTAATGTTAACTGGAATACTATTCCAGAGCAAAGTTCCAGAGTATTGGAAACTTTTTTTAAATAATTCCTTTTTTGGTTTGGGAACTGTATACTGTTTGGAAGACATGAATTGCAGGTGGGGAGTATTACCAGGTATCCTAAATTGGAATAGTGATTTTAAACATTCAGAGGCACTATTATTGGATATCATTTACAATAATTTGGCTTTTCTCAACCGGATTCAGTTTTTAATAGGTAATATTTTTAACTTACCAGCTCAATTTTTCTTGCTTTATTTCTGGATTGATATTAGCCTGAATGCTCTTGTTTGAAGACGTGCTAGCTTTGCTATGTTTTTAGCATCTGAAATTCCCCACACTGAATTACAGTAGTCTAAATCGGGTTGTATGTAACTGTTATAAAATAGTTTTCTGCACCTTTCAGAGAGAAAATGTCTTATCCTACTGAGAAGCCATAAACTTGAATTGACTTTTTTACTGATGTGTTTGATATGTTCAGTCCATGATAGGTTATTATCTGGCCAAAAGCCAAGTAGTCTATCATGACAGGCCACTTGAAAATTTGTATCCTTCCATGTCAGACATAGTTCATCAAAAAGATTTGTCCTTTTTGCCGTGTTGAGATAAGTATTATTTTAATTTTACCAGTATTTACCACCATGCCATTGCATGTGTACTAGTTTTCCACTTTGTTTAGGGCATCCTGCAAAGAAATTTCTAGTTCATGCTTTGTGTTTTGGATGTCATCTGCATAGAGATCTATAGATGAAATTGAGTCCCTTACTAAAAAGTGGTAGGTCATTAATAGATAATATAAATAGTAATGCACCTAGAATTGAACTTGTGGTACTCCATATCTAACTGTTCCAGGTTCAGACAGAACATTATTTATATAAGCATGTTGTGGTCTCTCAAGTATGAAGTAAACCATCTAACTGTGCTTTCATCACATTGGTAGATTTTCAGTTTCTTCAAAAGGCTTTCATGATCCACCATGTCAAAAACTTTCCTGAAATCTACAAATACAGATCATATTATTCTACCTTAGTGAAGTGCTTGAAGCCATTTATCCGTTAGAAAGCTCAAGGCAGTCTCACATGAATGTTTCTGTCTAAAGCCTGATTGACTAAGGTGTAACAGCAAGTGTTTTTGGCTAAATATGACATGAATGAGTCATGGACATGTTTTTCAATCAATTTTGACAAGTTTGGTAGTACTGAAATTGGCTGGTAGTTATCAGCATCATTCTTAGAACCAGATTTGTGCATAGGCATTACTTTTGCAGTTTTCCATATTTTTGGGACAGATGAAGTTGCAATATTTAAATTGATTATGAATGTTATGCTATCTGAAATAGCTGATGCAGAAGTTGTATTGAGTGGTGGACCAATCTGATCAAGTCCTTTAGCTTTCTTGGTATCATGTTTACTGAGGCATTTTTAACAAAGTTTTTCGATACTGGTGGGATAGAGAAACATACCTCCTTAGGGATTTAGCTGCTTCAGAACTTGTTCAGTTCATTAAAGTTGTTTTTTATCACTAGTTCTTTTAACTTAGTGGTAATGTTGGTTACATAATCATTAAAAACATTTGCAATGTCAGTGTCATCAGTAACTTTGTTGCCATTTACAGATTTGAGTGAATTTTATTTGTCTGATCTTTGTATGTTCCCCCATTAAGTTCACTGACGACTTTCCAAAGGACTTTGTGTTGCTTTTTTGTTTTCAAGCATCGATTGATAATACATTTTTTTTTTTAGCTTTTTTAATCATACTTGTTATTTTATTTCTCCATACGTTATATTGTACATGGTTTCCCATAGCCTTCAATTGGTCTCTTGTCTTCATAGCATCTAGGATTTCAGTAGTAAGCCAATTAGGCTGGATTTCATACTTTACTCGATGTACATTCAGTGGTGCATGCGTAGAGACTACATCCATAAATAAGTCAGTCCACACCCTCAGAGCTTCATCTATGTCATCCAAATTTTGGATTATATTCCATGGAACTTTATATAGGTCATTGAGAATCTGTTCTTTACTAAAATTTTGGAATCATCTGTAAGTGAACGTTTTGTGCATTTTTCCTATTTTTCTTGCATTTAACTTTTCTTGTCAAAAAAGTAGGAGAGTGGTCACTAAGACCAACATCTGGTACATTAACATAAGCCACATTGTCTTGTAGGTCTGCATAAATGTGATCAATAAGTGTGCTTGATATTTCTGGTACCATTGTGGGCTCATTCACCAGGTGGACTAGGCCTAATGATTCAATAAATTCCATCCAGTTGTTCCTTATTTGAGTACTGAGTAGGTTCTTATTTACATTGCAGAGCATATATGTTTCATTCTCCTGTGCAAGAGCATTTTCAATTTGTTTCAAAAAGTTATCATTCTAAATTGCTTTGGAAGAAGGTGGTCTATAAATGAAACCATCTAGAAATGATTCTGTATTATTTTGAGAAATTTCCACCCAAATACTCTCAATTTCATGTGACTCCAAGTGAAGTCGCCTTTCTGCATTTACATCTTCCTTAATGTATACAACAAGACCTCCCCCTGCCTTCTCTCTGTCGCTGTGTAATGGTTTATTGTAGCCTTGACATGGAAATGGATTATCATTGTGGTTAACATTTAATTTGGTTTCAGTGACTCCTAAAACATGTATATTATTTTACCTGGAAGACAACATTAACTTAATCTGGTCTATTTTTCCTACTATACCTTGTATATTTAAGTGACCTATGTTCAAACGTTTCGTATTTAGTTTTATATCAATTATATGTATGTCATCATGCGATGGGGTACTCACTGAGATTGTCTCCAAAATACTTTTTATCATTTTGGTATTATATAAGGTGGCCATATAAATGAGGGTGCATGGTCTTCCTTTGTCAAATGATATTGGGGTGGGGTGGTGAGTAGCAACAAAAAGTAAAGCAGTTTAAACATACATTATTTGGTAAAATAAATAATCCTACAACACAAGTATGTATTTTCTAAGTTGTGCAAAACGCTACTGACTTGTGAATATTAGAGTCTTTGCCAAGTACCAAACATTTTTCAATACATATCAATACTTGTTTTGCAAGATATAAATAAACAATTACCCTCATTCTTTTCTGCCTTGTTTGAATTATGTGTAGAGCTTGGTCAGCTCTGTTTTCAGGCTGCACAGCATGTCTTCCTCCTCTTCACCCTCTGGTTTATGCTCCACGCCTCGTCCTTCCTCACCCTCTCCCTCTTAAAGGTCGCTCTGGACTTGAGCTTGAAAGTGAGCTGATTTCAGTCTGGGTAATAACAAAGTTTCTACATTTAATTTATCATTCGGTGTGTATCTTCTCTATTACACATTATAATTGCTAATGTGGTCCAGTTGTCTCTCTAATGAATTTTAACATGTAAACGTATTTCATAATTTGACAACTAATGTATTCATGGTTACTTATGAAACTTATAGGAATAGAGTGCCAATTGAGAATCAGAAATTAATACATGCAAGGTTGTGATTTGATGAAAGTTTTCTGGGCTGGATCAGGTCATGTATTAAGAGGGGTCAAAAATTTTAAAAGGGTCCCTACTTTCCTCTAATCGGCACCAAAGCAAAGCCTGTGTGTCTATTTACTCAGTGTGCATAATACCAAATAAACATGCGCAAGAATAAAACGGTGGTCAAACTTCACGTGACACGTGACTGTACGTTTGTGTGTGTGTACTTTTTATGATCTGGCCCTGAGTTTTGGACCTGGATTCCATACTCCAGTCACAGATTTTAATAAACCTCTTATTGAAAACCTTGTGTATGTAAAGTATTAACTTGGAGAAGCAGAACACGAATTCTTTTTCGCTTTGTTTGAAACGCCAGGAAGACCAATGTTAGGAGTCCACTGGTGAGAATCTGGTTAGAATTTATAAATTGATCATTGAAATTACTAAGTTTTGAGCATTTTTAAATATCCTAGATGAAGGGAGGGGGTACATGAGGGAGTGCGAATACTAAATAAGAAATCGAGTACCTATCTTTTTGGCAATACTGTACAAAGCATGTCTATTTAAAACATTCTCGTACCACAAAAAGCTATTTAAATATAACTATAAAAGTAGTTCCACATAAATTTCAATGTTTCCTCTCAAAAATGAAATTAGAAAGGAAAAGGATAAGGAGGAAAGAACGAGATCAGAAGAAGATCGTACTCACCGTTGTTGACATTTTGCGCGGTTTTGGAGCGTGCTTGTATTTTACGTCATCAGCTTCAGTGTTTACAATTTGGCATATAACTAAGCAAATTTCGGTCACCGGAATTACGAGTGTTATTCGTTCGGGATCTGCCGATCACTGCCGATTTCAATATGGAGATGATAGATTCGTTACTCTACGTACGAAGATTTCAGAGACCTCGTATTTTATAATGAGAACCTCTACGTACTTGATATTACCCCAGAGTTGCCTTTTGAATAGTATTTAATCAGTTGATATACATATGTCCCAACATTTTTGTGAGAAAATTCACCCTCAGCTTCACTATTGTGTCTCTAAGAAAATTATTCCCTATCTCTCTTCAATAGTTGTGCTAATTTGGGACTTAAATGCACTCAGTTCAATCAAGAGATAAAATCAGGTTTATGATGTTTTTGCTGTTTTATTTTAATTTTAAAAAAAATTGATTCATATTATTGTACGACGCAGTTTTAGCACACATCAACTTTGCACACCAAAACTAAAAATAATTTGATGAAACCCATTTTATACCTTGACGTGTAGAGATCTCTTGAGGTGAATATAAAATACGCCTAAAGGTCCAGCTAGATGTATAATAAAACTAATGTATTTTGGTTTTAGGTATGTGTTATAGCATCAGAAAGTTCATCTCTAGAGTACATTGACAGCATTTTCGAGCGTAAAGATTATAGCCACATCGTTTTGTTCTATAATGTAAGAAATTAAAATCGAATCTTTACTTTGACAGATGAACGTTAGATCATACAATAATGTTTGCATAATCCTTCAGTCTACAATAGGAAGAAGTAATTGCTATTATTTTGCCAATGAAGATATAAATGTATAAAATAAATAAGCGTGAATAATGTTGTTTACATTATAATTTTATTGATATTGATTCGCATCATGGTATTATTAGTTGTTATAATTTTCAGGAAATCATTTCATATTGGCTATTACTATTTCAAGTTTTAATATAACATAAAGTTCACACCACTTGCAATCCATTTAGTGTATAGTCTTGTCTTAGATCCATTATTGTCACTTTAACTTTGATCAATCAAAGAGTATCCTTAAATTCGCCTGCTCTCTAGTTAGTATTTTGGGGCATGCATTCGATAATTTTCGCAGCGATTTTATGCTAACATAAAAACTGATCCTGTAAAATAAACAACTGTTTCTCACTTAGCACTCACATCATGCCAGCATACATTATATACACATATCATGTAAATTGTTAAGACCTTTAATTTTGCACTGAAACGTGCTCCCGTTAATGTTGGTGCTTCCAATTCATGGTTGATTAATGATTACATAACATGAGACGGGAACTGATGTAACCCTGATAAGTGGGCAAAAACTTCCTTGCAACTGTTAGTAAATTCCAATATCGATGGACAAATATCAACGTTAGGAGACCAACATATTTTAATTTCCGATTTACACATACCATACTGTGTCAAGTTTTCAAGAAAAACTCATTTGAATGTCAGTAAAGCTAGTTTTGCTAATGCATTCCAAATGAATAACTTGCTTAGCCTCACCACTGTCAGCAGTGGACTCTCTATCACCTGTAAATATTGCCAACTCCTGTGTGGCAGGCAAACCGCCTGTAATTGGCACAATGTGATATTGCTGTGGTTGTCAATCGTGCAGCTATAAATATCACAAATTCTGAAAAATTAACATTGAGCAAGTACATCGTCGGTACATATCGTATTATTGCAGTTAAATAATTTAATGCTGAAAGTGGCCGTGCATTCAACAGTCTGTCTTTTTCTTTCGTATGATATTTCACGAGGATGATAAAAATATCTCTTTTCAATCTACCTACCCACATATCCACCAATTCATCACTTTATATGTCTCTTTATAATCGTATTCTGTTTAGAGGCAAACGTGCTGGTAATTTGGATAAGTTTAAAAAATCTGATTTATAGCTAGATTCACAAAACTATTTATTTTTAAGAAAGCAATTTATTTGTAAATCACATTTCTTCTAGAATGCTTACTCGATCACATTAAATCCAGCCCTCCCAAAGATGATAAGTCCTCTTTTCTCTCTATAATGTATAAAAGGCCCTCTTGCCCATTGCCTTCCCTTGCTGCTTACAGGTGGCGCTAGCTTAAGTTGATTGGAGCATCGTGTAACCGGATGCATTGCGGGCGAGGATGGAAGGGTATTAAAGAAATGTGATCTGGAAAGTATTCTAGGGGCGTGTGTGTTATTGGATTTTTAACTTAGCTTTAACGATTTTTCAGTTATATCACTACGATGTCTGCAGTGTGGCAGATTATAGTGATGTCTAGCACTAGGGCATTATACCGCAGACATGTAGCATGATGTCCCAACCAGTCACATTATCCTGATACCAGGCCGGCCTGTCCTAACACTAACCTCTTCTTAATGCTGAGCGCCTAGCTCAGGAAGCTGTTAGTAACACTTTTATATGTCTTTGGTATAGCTCGATCCCGCGACCTTCCGCATCCGAGGTGGACGCTCTAACCACTAGGCCACCGGACTGGTCTGTTCTTGGATAGACAGAATTTACTAAACAATTCCTGATCACATTCACGTTAGGAGAATAGGTAATAGTCAGAGGGAATGTTAAGCATAAAATTTATATTTCCAGTAACCAGTGAGTGGACAATATTGGATTCCCAATATGAAGGTTAACCCTCTATCCTAATTGCAACCAGCATAACCGGAGGTGACGTGGTTTACGTCTGGAAAGAGAAAATAATGAGATCTTCTTACCTGACAAAAATCTCCAGGCCGATCAAGAGAAAGTGTTTTCATTCGGAGGTTTTGCTGATGTCAATGTGGTTTCGTATTTGCTTATGCGACTGATTTTACAGTCTTGTAAATCAAAATCTAGAAGACTGGCTGTTCATGCCAACCAGTGGCTTCGACGATATAGCTCCAAGGACAAACGTTCAAGCCGGGAGAGAACGCGAAACTGAAAACAATTTCTTCGGTATGTAAACTGCAGGAATCTCCACGAGGACGGATGGACGGGGAATTGAAAATATGTATTTGCCAGATCGAGACAGATAGCAAATTCCTTCGGACGGATGGAGAGGCCGTCTGATGTTGCCGTCTCCATCTCGATATCAATGGCCATCCCAGCCAGAAAAGGCTTGGAGAAAAAATCCGGACATTATGGATTCCGAACAATCTCTACCGCCCGCTTCTCGATGAGCGTCTGGATGCTCAGCTAACAAAGTGTGTTCTTTACAAAGTTCGAAGATACGTCTGTCAAAAATGGAACTGAAGAAGGGAGAGTGCTTGGCAAAACAAGAACCGAAGCCACTCTAAGACAATTTCGATCACCCACTTGTTTGACCGACATCAATCGATCCAACGCTGCTTGTAAAAAACAATCAAGAGGCTGGAGCCTACAGAACAGTTTTCTGCAGGCGGGAGGGGACATGAGTCAACAGCGAAGGAGAAGAAACGTGCGGGTAGAAAAACTTTGTTTCCTATCCCATTGACACGACGGGCTCAGTAAACTGACTAACAGATTGTCTTCATGCATAGAGGATTGGGATCGTAGCTGGCTTTTGGGTTGAGCAACGAACGATCCAGTACCTTGTCTCCGGTCATCACGTCGCTTAGGGTGAATCGGAGATGGTATATAGTGACGGTTGCTGAGCAGAGAGATGGAGAGACACTTCTTGGCTGCCCGCCTCCTCAAGTTCTCTATCTTGCCACCGAACAACAGAGACGATCAAAAGGAGGTTCACGGTGTCAGGGCGTGAAGTACATTGCCTGCCCTATCTACAAGCCTGAAAAAAATGCTAAGGATAATACTTACAGTCGGGGACAATGAGATCATGACTGGTAAAATCGGACGCTTGGGAAACTTGGGCCAGAAGAAAATACAATGGTCTTGCTTTCTAAAGGCTAACTGTGAAATTTGTTGGAGAGTCGAACAGATAAATGTGTGTTTTACCTCACGGCAACATAAGCAGGTTATTTCATGCCGAGGCAATTGGAGTAAAGGAATTGGCCTAAGAACACACCACAGAACTCGAACTGAGCTGGTCTGATGATAGTATTCGAACCCGCACCCTTACAATTATATTCGTGTATCCTATTTTTGTTTGCTTTTCTAAATAAGTGTATTTTCAATCATTTGTCTTAATAACCGTTTTGAAACCTCTGATACGTGCCCTCCTGAATTCAAGCAGTTGGAGCAAGAAAGGCTGATGAAAATAACGGAAAATACTGTTTACCAGATTTGTACATGTGTGAACATTTGGGAAGTCGTATTACATTACTTCTGTTATAAAAGCCACCTCAGTATATTTATCAAGGGATATAGAATTGTCCTAAGATATCAGAACGTGATATGCTATTCACAGCATCCGATTTTCCAGCTTCATCTGCGTGACATTTCCAGATATATGATATCCGTTTCCTCTATTACACTTTTAAGGCTTTTAATGGTGTCAACATCTTTTGAAACTAATGGCATTTAATGCCATTGGGATGAGTTTCGTTCTAAAAGATAACGTAATGATTAATCAAATCATTCAATATAAACACATGCATGCTACAATTTATAACACTTTACACGTTTAACTAACACTTTATACATGAGTATGCACTTAACAAACACAATTTTCATATTGTCCCAGCTTTGTCATGAAGTGCTAGCCTGGAATGTAAAATATTGACAACTACCCGCTTCATTTATTATGCACTAACAATGATGCTCTGCAGTGGAATTCATATAAAATATCAACTGAGTAAAAACACGACTCCGTGATGTAATGATCAATTACAAGCATGACTCCTTTATTTTGACAATAAACCTTCTTAATTACAAGCTTGACACTTTAGTCTGACAATAAACCTGCTTAACTAAAACCTTGACTCCTTTATTTTGAACACAAACCTTCTTAATTACAACCTTGACTCCTTAGGCTGACAATAAACCGTCTTAATTACAAGCTTGACTCCTATAATTTGACAATAAACCTTCCTAATTACAACCTTGACTCCTTAGGCTGACAATAAACCGTCTTAATTACAAGCTTGACTCCTGTAATTTGACAATAAACCTTCCTAATTACAAGTTTGACTCCTTTATTTTGACAATAAAACTGCTTAATTACAAGTTTGACTCCTTTATATTTACAATAAACCTTCTTCATTACAAGCTTGACTCCTATAATTTGACAATAAACCTTCCTAATTACAACCTTGACTCCTTAGGCTGACAATAAACCGTCTTAATTACAAGCTTGACTCCTGTAATTTGACAATAAACCTTCCTAATTACAAGTTTGACTCCTTTATTTTGACAATAAAACTGCTTAATTACAAGTTTGACTCCTTTATATTTACAATAAACCTTCTTCATTACAAGCTTGACTCCTGTATTTTGACAATAAACCTTCTTAATTGCAAGCTTGACTCCTTTATTTAGACAATAAAACTGCTTAATTACAGGCTTGACTCCTTTAGACTGACAATATACCAAGCAATCATACTATTGCTTTAATCCAAGCTATCAACATAATTATACCACATCACTAAAACCAAAAATTCAGCTTTAGGGAGCAAATACACTCATTCATTAATGGAACACCATTTTAGTTAATACTGAGGATACATAAATATGCTTTTATGCATGCGGTCTGTGAGCACTAAGCATTTGCTTCCTTGACTTTCATTCTACTATACCCATATACGCTAGAGAAGGTTTTCATTTGTGCTTGGTTTTCTTTTGATCCTTACATTGACATATTTTGGTTCCTACTTATTTAAATTTAAGTTAATATAAGTCATTGGATTCTGTGAAACCATAGTAATTTGCACTACTGAAAGTAATCATATCGTCTTAAGCTGACAATGTCACTGGTCAAGTACACCTTTAACGTTATTTTGGAATAAGATTAGTTACAAAATATCGATATTCATAGCATATAATCATCGAAACAAAGCCAACAAACGATATAAATTTAAATATTCATAGCAACTGATACTGACCTTTGCTCCTGGATGGGGACGGGGGTAAACATTTAACATGCATACTAGGCATTATTAAAGGAAAGTATCGAGCTACGGATATTTAAAACTGACTAGACACATGCTCAATTCCTGTTAAGATTTTTTAGACCGCACCGAATTACTTCTCGTTTGCCTGCCTGAAGCAATTATATTTTATTCTTGACTTAATGGCTAGGTATAAACCGAGTGTTGCTCTCGGCTGGTATTTGTGGCTACTTAGCTTGTGCAATATTCCGCTCGCTTTATTAAAATTATGGATTAAATTCTGTATGATTTGTCATTCTATTCTCCAATCTCTAGTTCACGCAAGAAAATGGGATAAAGTTAATTACCACTTCCCAACTAGGTCACATTATACGTTGCCTTATCACTTCATAAAGTCACTGGATACACCTTCTTAACATTTCCAATCGTGGTCACGTGCTAAGGTTCCTGGCCACATCCAAAAGAGGTCGCTAGATAAATTTCCATCTCTCTCCAAAAAATGTAAAGGGGTAAAGTTCCTGATCGCTTCTAAAATATATTGAAGGATAAAGTTCCTTACCAAAACCTAAAACGGGTCATGTGATAAAGTTTCTTATCCTTCCAAGAGAGGTCACAAGATAAATTTTTTACCAATTTCAGTAAAGGTCACCGGATAAAGTTTAGAATCACTTGTGAAACAGGTCATCAGATAAAGTTCATTACCACTCCCAGAAGAGGTCAGGCGATAACGTTCCTTATCTCTTCAGCAAGAGGTCACGGATTAGAGATCCTAACCACGTCTAAAAGTGATCATGGGATAAAGTTCCTTACAACTTCCAAAAAAGGTCACATGATAAAGTTCCCTAAAACTTCCACAAGAGCTCACGGGATAAAGTTCTTTATTTATTCCATAATGGATAATGTCAAACAGTTCCTTACCACCTCCAAATGGTATACAGTTCGTTGTAGCTTCAATAAGGAGTCACGGAATAAAGTCCGTGTAAGATGCTCATAGGATGAAGTTAACTTTCACATCCGAGCTACGTCACGGAATAAATTTCGTGTCCAGTCCCAGAAGAATGTCTTTCAATAATTACGTCAAGATCCAATGTGGAATAATGAATAATTATATAATAGAAGTAGTTGATTATGTCTGCAAAATCAATAATAGAGATAAATTACATTTCAGTAAATTTATTCGAAGGACATGAACGCTTTATAGTTTCCTTTACAATGATTAAACATGATTGTTTACTCAGAAATTTGACAAGAGGTGCTCCTGTAAGATAATCAAAACAATGTGCTTTATTTTAAAAATAAAATGCATTGACAACATGCAATCTGTTTGATTTGGGAAAACTGAAATCTGGGTTTAGTCACACGGAATTGCATCATAAACAACTTTAAAGAACGGCATCTGTCATAATAATGTAATGTTATTTCTCCAAGAAAGCGAATACTTTGTCATGAATTTTACTATTTCTTAAGATGATTAGTGGAGTGTTCGATGGTTTATATTCTTACACGTGAAATTTGCATATTGAATGACTAATATTGTTTTATTTTGCTCTTGTTTTTTTTTTTTTTGTTTTTTTTTTTTTTTTTGTTTTTGTTTTTAATTGTTGTTTTAATTTGCTATTAAATAGACTCTATCTCCATCTTTATTTTCTCCTTTAGAAGATCAATAAGAATATGGAAAAATGGTACAGACTCGAGAATAACAAAGATGACGTACAATTAAACACAGAGATCACAAGCTGATAAATCTACCCACACAATTACATACATACATAAATCGCAAACTCCTACATATATACAAAGAAATACATTCCATATGTGAAATATTGCTGCCGTTTTCTAAAGATAAATGGGTCATTCGTTATTCTCTAGCTCTAAATATATGAACTACACAATATAATTATCAAAGATCAGGAGTATGATGAACATTACATCAAATGTAGAATCAGTTACGTATCCACGTAATCAATAATGTAGAGTCAAGTTATCGGTACGGTAACTGAGCTCAATAATTCTGAGTTAATTCATTCATTTATCATCTTTTCGTTAGTTACCCATTTCAAGAAAAATATTACAAGCTAACAACAAGCAAACAGTCCGATTAGTTGCAAACTAATACAACTGACATCATAAAATGTATATAGGTTGCGAGGTCATTCAGTCGACAGTGTAGGGGAATTCGAATCCTAGTAAGTGCTGAAAAAATCTTCGTCAGATATGGTATGAAGATATGCAGCAAGTAAAATATCCAAATTATTAAAAAAATATGTGACTAAAATTGATCTCTCATTCTTTGTGTTTTTGAACACAAGATAAGATAAGCGTATTAGCAATAACATCAGTCAGTCTGATTAAAATCAGATTTCCACTGCCCTACGTGAAAATCTGCCAGCGGCCGCTTAGGAGTCATGTTCTGGTGACCAATGTTATTACCATAATCGCTAACTGTATCAGCCAATTATATGACGTCTTGTAACTTTGCATTTGGAAGACTGAGCATTATTGCTGAAGAGCATCAATGCGTTCTGAACGATTTGATTCACTTTCGAACTTCTGAAAGTGCATTTCGACTGGCAGATTCAGAGGTCACGAGAACATGCCCCCGAAGCGGTTGCTGTCAGATCTTTATGTAGGACAATGGAGATTTCATATTAATCGGATTTTAACACCAGTGTACCAAATATTGCAGTGTTGGCAAGTACCATACTGTATGGAGTGACCAGAAACCAGACTAAACTTTTGCCGGTTTAAGCTCTTTGTTTGACCTTGGTATTTGCCACAAAATGGCGGGCTGAATGCAATGATATATCTCTTTAAATCTTTGAAAGGATCGATCGTTACAGCATATGTGCTTTAACCGATTATCTCATACACATTTTATGTTTCTGATACAACGCGTTTCCATTCTTCTTAACAGAAAAAAAAGTCGTATTTTGTACCAAATTATAAATGAAGTCTTTCAAGGAAGTACCGTATAGATAACCTCACGCATAAGTTAAATGAATGATTTTTTTTTTTCTTTTTCATTGTTACGAAAATTGGTACTCTTTACAAAGAAAGTGACACTGTTTGCAAAATGTAGCACGGTTTTATTTACAACAGTTTGTATGATGGCATTTTAGGTGACAGAATGGCTAAGAGAAGGCACGTTAGTGCAAAACACTAAATTGCAGATCTATTTGCGTCAACTGAAATGGCAGTATCTGTGTAACCATTATAGTTGTTTCTTGAATGTGTGCTGCACGCATGTTAACTTTAACGCTATCTCTGACCAAACTATTATCTACCATCATAAATAAGTAATTCGAACAAAGTGTATGACTGGTTTTTGGATCCCTTCGGGACTAATCGTCATCATCTTGTTAATGTAACTGAACAAGCTGTGACAATTAATGGGCGTCTGCCCATACATCCATCCATGTATGTATGTATGTGTGTGTGTGTGTGTGTGTGTGTGTGTGTGTGTGTGTGTGATTTAGATTTCTAACGTAGCTTTAACAATTGTTCAGTCATATCGCTACGATGTCTGCAGTGTGACAGTTTATAGTGATGTCTAGCACTGGGGCATCATGCCACAAACATGTGGCATGATGTCCCACCCAGTCACATTATCCTGACACCAGGCCGACCAGTCCTAACACTAACCTCTTAATGCTGAGCGCCAAGCGAGGCAGCTGTTAGTACCATTTTTAAAGTCTTTGGTATGACTCGGCCGGGGTTCGAACCCGCGACCTCCCGCATCCGAGGCAGAGGCTCTAACCACTAGGCCACCGGAGCGGTTATGTATGTATGTATGTATGTATGTATGTATGTATGTATGTATGTATTTAATGACATCAAAATAGTAAAACAGGTTTAAGAACTATAATTCGTTCCAAGGAATCGATCCAGTGACGCGAGTGAAGGTCAGGTATGTATATTATATGGCTTGTGAGAATAAATAAGCAATGGTTCATTTCCTCTCTGCGTTTATTACTATATCTATCATGAAAGATGATCTTGTTTGTTCGCCCAACAAATTATCTCTCAAAGAACTAATACATAACCCATGTACAAATTTTATGATTGTATCGAATGGCGTGACATAGAATAATAGCATCTTTTTTGTCATCCAAGCATTTTCTCTTTCATGATTTACATACTGCTTCATTTCTAGGTTGACATACCCTGCTCACAAATGCTAAAGAGTCTCTTGTTGTTGATTTTGCCTCTATTAACCTGCGAAAGCCAGTTCAATCGAATAAAGTCCATGTCCGTACTCAACCTAACAAGATTTAATGAACAAGTCATTTTCTTTAAGAATTATTTATGCCCATCACATGATCGTAAGACTTGACAGTCCGAGCAATAACTTGCAAATAAATGTTTAAATGCATTAATATGTTATTCCTTGGCTTTTCAGTTTTGAATTAAACCATAACCAAAACTCCATTTTACTCTCCTGCTTTTGTCTTTGTAACAAACACCTCTTCGTCTAGAACTAGCGAGTAACAGTTAACCATTTCAATACTTCCATTTTGATAGATAAATACAAAACATAGAAATTTTGCCGCCACGTCCTCATCAATGATGCAAAAATGTGTCATCACGTTGACAATGATGTCCAAAATCCATGTGATCAAACTGATAATAAGGTGAGAAATTCATGTGATCACGTTGATAATAATGTGAGAAATTCAAGTTATCGTGTTGATATTGATGCTATAAATTCATTTCATCACGTTGTTAGTCAGGCAAAGAATTTATGTCACAACGTTGCTAATGATGTGAAAATTTCATGTGATCAAGTTACTAATGATGTAAGAATTTCATAAATATTAAGAAGTATAGAATTAACTAGAAAATAAATTTTGAATATTCTCAGCATTAACAGTTTATTCAAAGGATAAAACTCTGTCTCCATATTTGAATATATGCTTCATCGGGCCAGATTTATGTTTATATTCCCCATTTTCATCTGGCAATAGCACTGTGTCAATATTTGCAAATTTGTAATGTTGCATTTCTGGTAAATCTGTATTTCATGGTGACGAAAGGCTTAATCGGTCCTAGTTGTATGGAGAAAATAACGTCATTGTACTTCAAACGCCAGCATCAGCCTCCAAGAAAGGATTTGGTAAGACTAGAAAAGATTTGCAATTCACATTAATAAAAGTTTGGAATTCTGTTGCAATATACTTTTCAAGTCACTACCTACAGAACCCCAATCCGTTCATTCGATAACTTCACTCACATGCATTGAATAATATTTAGAAATGCATGACTGATTCCTTCTTCCAGTTCAGTATACTGTGTTCAGTGCTACAGCAAACTCCTAGGGAAAAGTAATTACGCAACGTATTTCATTTTCCTCTATTGTAATCTGGATACATTTTATTCTGATGAAACAGACCATTCCTACGAGTAGCTCAACATCCACACAACGGCTTATATGGTGACGCAAACTTACTTGTATAGTAGTAGTTCAGGAAATCAGGAAACATTTAGAAATTTGGTGACTAAAAAGGGTCGGCAGACACCTAGTCGGGTTGCTGGTCTGCATACTATGGAACAATATCAGAGGACAGTGACGAATAAAATTTATACTTGCTGACTGCCGAAACGGTGAGGTAACAGTATTTAGTGTTATTTTTAGGATAACATTATTTTAGAATTAATTTGGGGATAACATTATGTATGTGCTAGTCAGAGGATAACAATCTGAATTGTAATTAGTAGCGAGTAGTTTTAAATCATCCGCCTCCTCAGCATGGGTAAGAAACAGAATTTAAACATTGTCTTCATTGATGGCGGTTAATAGTCACCTGACACCCGGAGGAGTGTGACGACGATGTCAGTGAAAACGGTCACCATGTTGGAACTCCTTATAGTGCAAAGCTAGCGACTCAGCCAATGAAGTCTTGACGCTTGAAACTCCTTACGCCGCGATAGCAAGCTGTAGTAAACCTGTTTTTCGAACAGTGTCAACACACAACACTGTATCTCAATCCGGATTCATTGTGATTACAATTGGAGGTCAAAATCTTCGCTAGGAACACGAATTATATTAAATGATCTACTGACAGCTTTGATCTGCTTTAAACTGTGCGATAGATATATAGATTGTATATCGCACACATATTTGTGGGTATTTTACCATTGTATACTTTTGGGAAAAATCGGCTATTTTGAATTTTCAGACCAAATAGTGTAATGACATTATTTAAACCAATGTGTCACAAGTACTTCAAACCAAAATGCGAACGCAACATAAATGTCTTTCAAATTATCAATACAAAAGTAACAACAGTGTAATTTTATGAATATATATCGTGTGTGTTTAACTTTTGTTCCCATGATTTTGGTTAGTAAAGGTCATTTGTAAACAACATATTACGTAGCTAAATATTATCCATGATACTAGATTATCATTTTCAAACATGTATACATGGATTTGAGTTCAGGACATTGGATTTTCCCTGAGAAAAAACCTATGGACTATCTGATTTTTATGATGTTGCTTGCTAAAATATATGAAAACATACCTCACCATCTTAATGAACTTGATGGAAATTTCCATGGAAATGACCTACGTCCAGTGCATTTTGTTGTTTCATAAGTCAGGTGACAATCTTTATATAAGGAAGACCAAGTAACCATTTATTCATTTCTCCTATAATATCAGTCTGTAGATTTATTTACTGTTATGGCCAGATATAGTTTTAGAGGAAACATTTTTTTTTTTAAATTCAGTAAAATTAAATAGTGACATTTTGGACTAAAACATTAATTTGGGAATGTTGTGATTTCATTCAAGGACATTCTGGAATGTATCGTTGTGATCTACCAAGACAGTTGGCACATCAGCTCAGTCAAGGTTGTTGTTATATGAACACAGTCAGTATTGAAACTCATTCGGAACACTCTATACTTTTTGACTTTTCACATAACGTTTAGTACTACTTGGGATTTAAATCACAGTAATGTAAGTTCCTCTTAAATTTTGATTATAACTTAGACAATTAAGTTCTTTATTGATTTTGCTAATCTTGTTATATTTGCTTGTTTCTATTACTTGGTTTAAGACCATATATTCGCAACAATAGATTGAGAAAACGATAGTTCTTCACGCAGTTATAGGCAAGTATTTAGTAGACACTAGGTATTGTCAGTTTTCTATTAACCTATCTAATTAACAATATGATGAACTCTCAGTACTGAGACTGCTGTTTTAATACTTGTATCATTTCTCTGACGTTGCCTTTAAGCAGAACAGAATAGAATACGTAGTACGCGTATAACTTCTCTTACTTGTCTGTTAAACATTGACCTGCTAAGTAATAATTAAAATGAATCACAGTCAGATCTCTGTGTGTACTTAGATCGTTACCCTGTACACAAAGATTTGAATTTAATAACGAACATTTCTTACCCCATTCACAAAAGAGTGTGAGCACAAATTATGAATTCATGTTCAAAACGAAAAAAACATGAACTATGCAATAGGTTCTTGGGGAACAGCAAAATATACCAATTATCTAGATCAAATAAGAGTACGCTAAGTTTTAAATTAATTCATACTACATGACATTCAAGTCTTACCAAAGTAGTTAGGTATGATGCTAGGGCAGAATTTTATAGCTCTTTGTTTTAGCAATAAAGTTGATGATTCAAAATGTTCAGCACATAGTCTTTAATCATATATCTCACTCTCATGCAGATTTTTTATCTTTTGCAAAACAATAATTTTATTTTCACAATTACGCAGACGATGAATGTGATTGTACAAGTGATATTTTGAACACGTTGCTATAATATTTAACAACATAGTGTTTTTAAGTGCAGATTGATTTCTTTTCTATGCATTCTAATATCAATCGATTATACTTAATTAAACTTTCTGATGACTCTGGCCGTTTGCTTTTAGCTGCAGACTTTAATTTCATACATTGTGTCGAATCAAGAATGACTGGCAGGATGAGGTTAAAGTTGATGCAAATGTAACACCCGATGTCAGGCACAAAATTAACAGAAGATCGCGTGAATAGAGATCGTCAACGGTTTCATTCTAAACGGATAAAAGGAAGCTTTTGGGAAGAGGATTACAAGTTTTTCGGTTATATAGCATTTGAGTGATCTTGAAAACCTTGACATATCTGGCCGTTATTTTCGACCACGCACTGGAAAAAGATGATTAAATTAACAGATTTGAGAGTGCTCGATTCGTCTGTTGAAGGAATTTGCTCACATCACCAGATATAATAATAATAATAATAATAATAATAATAATAATAATAATAATAACAACAACAACAACAATAATAATGATAATAATAATAATGATTATAATGTTTATTTGTAATACAGGCTAATGGTTCATGATAATATCCATACTTCATGGGGTACAAAAGGATGTTATAGTGCGTTAACAAAAGAACATCGTATCTATTGGAAGTGATATATATGAAAGTAATCATTACTGCATTTTTTGAACTGGGTTAATAATAATAATAATAATAATAATAATAATAATAATAATAATAATAATTATTATTATTATTATTATTATTATTATTATTATTATTATTAACATAAGTAACTTTGATTAACATGACAACACCATTTACTAAAACTCATATTTCCTATATGAACTAATGTATCTGCATGACGGGCGAACTGATCAGATTAGCGATCTAGAATGGAGTCTTGCATTAGATTTTAAATTGACAAGTATTGCCATTTTGTTATTGTCAAGAACTCTGAGTCAGACATCCTCTTTTCTCTCTCTACATAACATGGAATATTTTATTTACCAAAGAATAGATCCTACATTGACCAACCTAACATTTAGTAGACCGAAAGCTACTACATATAGCCAAACAATATTGTTTGTATGAGTGATCTCCAATAAGAAGCAAAGGCGCTTTCTTGACATGGAAGAACGTCTTTGAAATTAAAAACCCCCAAAATAACTATACCAAGGATAAAAATACCCTTTCGAATTTATAGCGATGTTAAAAAAGGGATAGTGTAGCCCTTATGGGCATATTCTATTCATCAGCAACAACTGACACGACGATACATATTTTAGGAACGTTAGATATCAATTAATAAGAGCCAGCTCACATAGTGTTGGTCGATAAGACAAACGATAATGTGCCCATTATGACTCATAGTCTAAAACGTGAGCTGTAGTAAAACGGTAAGATATTTTGCAAAGCATGCTGTTATGTATATGTAATTAAATTGTTTGTTTGTTAGTTTTAAATTTTTGTATATTTTTGTTTTATTCCATTACATGTTATTGTAATAATAATTTTGTTTACTGGATTTGATTTTTTTTTTTAGCAATTCAATTCAGTCCTGTTTAACCTGATAAACAGTCAGTAGTTTGAAACATTGTATCTTTTGCTGACCTAGATTCAGAACCAGTTTCAGCTTTGGAGTAAACAATTTTTTTTATTATTCTTTTCTAGAGTAAAAAATCATTGATTTTTAAGTAAGGCTGTACTGTAGTACGTGACTATAGACATGTGAAAAAGTTTCCATGATTTTCTAGAAGGTGGTCACTTGACCCCATCCGGGAATTTGTTTTACGTCTTAATTTACTGTATAGTCGTTATGTTAAGAAGTTGTGCTTTATGCCTTTGAAGTTCAAAAGTGTTTTGTTGTGACCAGTTTGAGTTGAATTTTTTATTTTTCGGAATTAGTAATTCATTTCTCGAAAACATACATATAAGTGCTCCTCATCATAATTCTTGGACAAAGACATTTATTGAAATTATTCGGAATTCAAAACTTGAAATATTATTCTTTGTGATTCAACAAGGAACTGTTGAAACGGCTACACTTTGAAGGTTATTGAAGAACTCATTGCCTTCCATCTTGGAATTTCATCGGGATTCGAACTGTGATTCACTTAGGACTTTTATTTAATAGAACTTATATTTCTTAATTCTTGGATTAATTTTGG
Organism: Megalonaias nervosa; assembly: GCA_016617855.1. Lineage (NCBI taxonomy): Eukaryota > Metazoa > Mollusca > Bivalvia > Unionida > Unionidae > Megalonaias > Megalonaias nervosa. The sequence goes on along the minus strand of JAECUM010021939.1, from coordinate 10,572 downwards.
ATTAGATTCATAAACCGTAAGTCCTTTTTCTCATTTTTATCTTGTTTTTCTAGGGAAATAAATTATTTGTTAAATTTTACAAAGCTTGTTGGCTTCACTCATTTCTTGTTACTTTTGTACGAGTCTAGACAAGTAAAAATACGTCATGTTCAGGTTATCTCATTGAAAACACTGAATCAACTACTCAAGACTGTCCATGGCCTTTCGAAAGCCGCAAGTCTTTTCATGGTCGTTCAAAAGCTACAAGACTGTCCATGGCCGCTAGACAACCACGGGACTCTCCATGGTCATTTGACAGCTACAAGACTGTCCATGGCCGTTCGACAGCCACAAAAAGGAAAACTCGAATAATCTCTCATATGAATGACAGCACCAGAATCAAAATAATCTTCCACATCTTGGATAAAGGAGACAATAAGGATGCCCCAAAGGTTGTGTTTGTTCTTCGACAAGACTAGAAGGTTGAAAGTAAAGCTCGATTGGAGCCAGGTCTGCTTCATATGACATGAATGTTCTTTGATGACGCATGCACTGAAGAAAGGAAATAAATATTTATGTAGGCTGTGGATATTTTACGTTTTCAATGCCCTTTCAGCCCTAAGCGAAGTTCAAAACTATTGTATACGTATGATGTCGGTAGGAAATCTTTTTTTGTTTTAGATATGTGATAGGACGAGCAAGTTCTTCATGTACGACAGGCTAGATCAGGGGTCTCAAACTCAAACCACCATGAGGGCCGCATGATGTCATTTTCGATGGCCCAAGGGCCGCACCACCTTTGTTATCTCTCATGACACATGACACCTTGTGACGCCAATCAGTTTGCGGGCCACAGGATGGGGCTTGGCGAAACCCCTGGGCTAAATCTTGTCATCGTTTTATGTATCCCTCCATTAAAAGTCTTTATATTTTTATGTCTGTTTTATGTAACCCTCCATTAAATGTTTATATATTCTCATGTCTGTTTTATGTAACACTCCATTATTTTGTATATATTCTCATGTCTGTTTTATGTAACCCACTATTATTTTTTTTATAAATTCTCATGTTTGTTTTACGTTACTCTCCGTTATTTTTTATATATCCTCATGTCTGTTTTATATAACCCTCCATTATTTTTTATATAGTCTTATGCCTGTTTCATGTAAACCTGTATTAATTTTTTATATTGTTACGAGTCTATGCTCTTAAAATAAGTAACAGAAAAGAGTGAAGACAACAAGATTGGTAAAATTTAACAAATAATTTATTTCCCTAGAATACAAAGTGAAAAATGAGAACAAAATAACTTACGGTATTGCGAAATAAATCCAAAAATAATCCAAAAATTAAAGACACAAGTTCTGGTAATAAAAGTCCTGAATAAAACTCAGTTTAAGTCCCGAAGAGATCCAAAATTGAAGGTGATGTCGTGTCTGTTATAGCCTGCGAAGTGCTGATGTATCTATAGTCTCTTGTTGAATCACAGAAATATTATTCCAGGTTTGAATTCAGTATAAATTCCAATGACTGTCTTTATCCAAGAATTTTATCAGAACGCTTTGGTATTTCCAGAGAAAATAATCACCTGAATTCAATAATTTGGAGACAAATAAAATTCAGCCCAACTTGGTCACAACATAATAAACTTAAGAGTGCTAGATGTTAAAGCACGACTGGTAAAATCCTCACAGTGACAAGATAATATAGTTCTCTACTTGACCTTAAGGTCATAATTAGCATTTTCTAAAATCAACCATTACCTAATGGAAAATAACCTTCTAGAATGATCTAATGAGCCTTATTTATTTACGACAGAATAGCCTACAAAATTCACTTAGGAATCTCTAAAACCCTGGCCATGATCAACATATTGACTCTTTCTTGTTTACCTGAATAATAATCCCGATAATAAGCTCATACACATAGCGAATAATGAAGCTATTATTGTTTGTTTACATAAATGAAATACAAAAAAAAATTAAAACATCAATCATGTCAAGCAGAAAGGAACTCAGTTTTTGATAAGGTCAAGTCCAGCAAGCAATGTTATATTACAATAACATGTAATGAAATAAAAAAAATTTAAAACTAACAGACAAACAATTCAATTAAATATACATATCAATATATTCTCATGCCTGTTTTATGTAACCATCCATTAATATTTTATATATTCTCATGCCTGTTATATGTAACCCTCCATTATTTGTTTATATATTCTCTTGTCTGTTTTACGAAACCCTCCTTTAAATGTCTTTCTATTATCATGTCCCTTAGCTTCCAGTGCATTATTTGATGAAATGTTATAAACTCTTGAAATGTATGTATTGTTTTCATGTGGTATTTTGTCATGCATCTTCTTAAATCAGTAAAGCCACAGGAAAGTTAAAATAAAACGATTGTGTTAAGGTAACTATATCCTCAAATAGATTTTGTGATTTTATTTCTCTCATAGGCCTGAAAACCCGGGGTAAAATAATTTTGCTCTAGAAAAAGATTGATTATTGATTTATGAAAACATGCAACATGGAGCCCTAGCAGGCAGATGTAAATTTATTTTTAAAACTGGGAAGAAATGCATTGACAACTGTTTTGACGTTTACCACTCATCAATGAGATTATCATCCCACCTCCAAACAACCTTTGAAACCATTTGTCACCGAGGACAGAAAGCCGGATCACAGGGGTTTGAAACGATTGGCTTATGCGGCTTAAACACGCACTTCCGAAGTCAGTTAATTAGCCTTGGCTTCAATGTAATGGCATTATCAGTAGTTTTTCTTCTGTTATCTCCTGCCTGTAATTTTTAATTCACACAAAAACATGGTTTTACCTAGAATGTTTGTTATGAGTGAACGTATGCAGAAAGATTGCACAAAAAAAAAAATACATCTCTTGGTTATGATCAGATCAGTTTAATATATCATCAGAGCAGATGAGTATATGACAAGAGCAGCTGAGTATCGCAATAGAGGGGTACATACATATTCACTTTATTTCGAGTCATATTTGTCAAAATTCATTGAAGATTATTGTATATACTCCTCGAAAAATGCTTAACGTCAGATTCATTGATAACGTACTTCGACATTTGTAAGCACAGTCAAGCAAACGCGGTGATCCAGTTTAAACCGGTTTTTGTCGCTCGCTGTGATGTAAGAGGGAACGCTCCTGCGGTTGGGAAGAAGTTGTACTACAAACATAAACAGATACGCGGCAATGTTGTCATTTATAAACATAGCCTGGGAAAACACCGGAAGGAAAAACAAACACACAAGTCTAATAAATCAGAGGCAATTATGTAGTTTCGTATATATCTTGTGTATGGTATGCCATGTCTTTTATTTCAATTCGTACATAATACCTACTTTTCTAAAACAAATATGCTCATTCATTCATATGAAAGACAGTAGAAACACGGCTCTCAGTTCAGATTTATTTTTGTTATAGTTTTATCTTGCTAAATTATCATTTTGAATAAATGTCATATGTACAAGATAAGAATGAAACTTATTGTCTGTTACTTCTCTTTCCCATTCATAGTTAAACATCTATACAGAAGACGAAAGAAAATGCGCGTGACTTCTTGTTCACGTGATCGTACCTTGATTCCCCTTGCACTGTAATAGTTCAATCCAATATCAACTGTCTTGACCCAGTGTAATGTCAAACTGCCATTGTAAAAGTCCATAACGATCGATAATTTTCATCAGGAATTTTCTTTTTTTTGACAGTTAATGTGCAGATCAATTAAAAATCACGATTGTATAAACTTTGTTATAACAATATTACGATTAAATGTTTAAAATAAAATTAGTTTTTAAATTTTTATCAGTAAATACCCTTACATGACCCGTGTGACTTTTACTATAAATACATACATACGTACGTACGTACATACATGCATATATATATATATATATATATATATATATATATATATATATATATATATATATATATATATATATATATACATACTACATTTATCAATTGCTGGGTCAGTTGACTTATTTATTGAAATATTAATACATATATACATTTTTTGCTAAATGCGAAATCTTTCGCACAGTTAAATGTATTTTCATATTTTCTCAAATACATTTTCTGCAATCATTACGTGAAGATCTTTCAATGTTGTGGATAAATCAGAAAATGACATAGAAACGAAATCTTTGGTTTTAGAGACATGGGAATGAGATAAATACGAACTAGTTGGAACTGAGAACAAGAAATGACGAATGATAGAAATTATTTCTCACCTTGCACTTGTAGGCGTCTCATTATAAACATTAAACTTATCCTTACTGGTGTATCTGTTGTAAAGGTTTAACTTTAAACTTACCTTTACTGGTGTATCTGTTGTAAATGTTTAAATATTAAACTTACCCTTACTGGTGTATCTGTTGTAAAAGTTCTAATTTTTTTCAATAACAAAATTTTATCGGCAGAGGTTATGGACATTGGACACTTCATCGTCTAAAATGTCGAAAGTAAGAGGACATGTTCATATCTCATTTTCTGATTTACGAGTATCAGCCATCATACTGCATGTAAATGAAGGTAGTACGTTAAATTGTACCATCGAACCATTACAATCATTCAGACATGATAATGCATATAGATTAAAGTGATACACTTATCAGATTGTACCTTTGATCCAGTAGCACGCGTATCAGCTCTCTTATTACATAAAAATGAAGGTGATAAACTTGTTAAGTTGTACTGTCAATTCAGCAACAGGAGTATCTGCCATATTATTGCAAATAAATGAAGGTAATACACTTACCTAATTGTACAGTCAATCAACATAAGTATCAACCTTCGTACTGCATATAAATGAAGGTGATACATTGATCAAATGGCACCGTCAATCATGTAACAGGTGTATCAGCCATAATATTGGAAATAAATGAAGATGATAAACTTATCAAATTGTACCTTCAATAAGGTGATATGATTACCAGCACTCATACTGTATATAAATGGCTTATCAAACTGTATGGTCGATCCAGTTACGGGAGAATCGGCCCTCATAATATTGCACATAAAAGAAGGTGATACACTTACCAAAATGTACAGTCAATCCAGTAACAGGAGTATCAGCCCTCATACTGCATATTAATGAAGGTGATACACTTCTCAAATTGTACCGTCAATCCAGTAAAATGTTAGGTGGTAATGAAAAGCCTTCATCTAGTGAATTATTTTGTAGTGACGAACGGATACCGCGGTTATGAGAGCTGGCAAATTTGCAGCCTAATTTCCGGATTTCAAATATGGATCTTACAGTGCAAGACTTGTTCTCTTGTTCCTTTCTTTATAGTTTTCATTTAGTTTCTCTATCATATATTATTTAGAGATAATTCGTCTTTCACATTTAATTTTTTCTTCTTCTGAAAATCCTTCCCAAAATAGATATATTTGTTACAAGCATAAAATCTTGAAGAGAATAACTTTTCAATACGAGCCTACCTTGCGGTAAAAATAACATATTTAAAAAGAGACCGCATTGTTAAGTGGTCAGCGTAGTTTGATTTACTTTTTGGACAAGCAAATATCGTTAATGTCATTGGCATATGTTATATTTTGTTGTTGTTATTAGCCTTCATTTGGCATTTTGTTTTATTTTCGTTGTTTTACTTTTTTCTTGCTATTTTAATTTCTCTGTTGTTTGTATTTTCTTATTTCGGGGTGGGAGGCGGGGGTGGAGAGAAGAGTGGAAAGGGTGCTAAATACAATGCTCAACCAACGTGGACCAGAAGAAAAATTATGATTGACTGGCAAACGTCCGCTGATTAGGCGAATCCCCCCAATAACCGATATAGCCACTTCTCTTCGTTTCCGTTTTTGTTCTCTTGAAGAATTTAAATGTTTCTTTTTAGAAAAAGAAAAACACCTTGGAATTAAATAGAAAGTATTATTTGCATTTAAAATTTAAAGAATTGAGAGATAATCGATACCTTCAGTTGTGAGATGTAATACAATGCCCTTAAACAGTCTCAAGCTTAGGTAATCTCAACATTTAAAGTGCGATAGGGACTAGATAGGGTTTTATGGAGCTATGGAATATACAAGGATGTCCTAAAAGGGCATGGAGGAAAGTAGGAGATTCAAAATTTGTTAGCAGTTCTTCTGCTTTACAGATGATTACAAATACATTTGTAATTTCCAAATCTCACAATATTGTGACAGCTGCCACAATACAGACAAGAAGTCAAAATCATGTACTATCTACAGAGAAAGGAATTTATTAAGTTGTATTTGTAATTGTTCTGGGGTTTAACGCCATGTTTTAGCACAGGATAGACCACACATGGGGGCTTTTCAAGAATTTTCAAGAAATGAATAGAGCCTTAGCACAAAATCCGCCCCGTGACAATAGCTCTGAGACCGGATTTCATGAAAAATATCCAAAATCCATGGCAGGTGATCGTTAAATCAGCTGTAATATATATCCATTTATTATATCAGGCCTGTAACAATAAATGCTTTGTTCATTCAGCACAGTTTCAGTAAAATTACGATTCTTTGAAAGGAACGGTCATGCAAGTGATCAACAAATTTGCCTCAGAGGAACAAGTTAATTTAACAAAAAAGACATAGTCGGAAAGTACAAAGACTGGCTGTTTGCTTGACTTGTTCAAAGTCACTCGGAATAACAGGATAAACCTTTCAGATCTATTGTTTTAGCTGCAGTCCTTAATTTAATTTCTTATATCCACGCCAGAATGACTGACAAAACAAGGTCAAAGTTTTATTAAACATCAAATTTCGTGTCAGGCACAAATCTGGGGGGTAATAGCATTTATCACTATTGCCAATCGCTTCATCTGAGGCATGTAATCAAATGAATCTTAGAAAATGATTGCGGATTTTCTTTATAATATTGGCTGGAGTTCTTCCTTGACATTTGACACGTCTGTTCATCATTTTGGACAGTACGTGGACAATGATGATGAATTGAATTAGTCTGGGAGATTATTATGTATGTTATAGCGGAACCAGTCTACATAGCCATAAATCAAAATATGGTAAAATAATACAACAGAGCAATATAGTAGACATTAATTGATACATCAGGAACTTTACGCAGTAACTTTATGCCATCTATTCTAACTTTTTCCTTAAAAATCGATTAGATATACAGTATGGACCAGCTACCGGTTAGGTTTTAATGTCAAAAACCGGTACTGGACATTAATTTGAATTTGAAGAATGTTCTTCTTTTGTTCAGCGTCAGGAACTCCGGTAGACATCAATGACTTCTTCTCTTTCCAAATATGAGCTGTCATATATGGATAAAATAAGTATTCTATGTGTCTACCACAAACTTGGGAGACACAAAGTGCTACTCATCACTGCAAGATGTAATTCTAACTGAACTCTCTTTCCACTTGTAAGATTTGCCACTTACATGATACATTTGAAAGGCTTTAGAGAAGAAAATGGGATCCTAATTATACAACATTTGACTCTTCAAATAGTTTACGAAAATTGATAGAAACGGGAAAAATATTTGGTAGTGTTAATAACTGCATGCATTTAAGATCAATAAAACCATGCACACCATCCCAGGGAAAGCCGCATTGTTCATCAAATGATCCCTTAGAAAAACATGGGACGTCAAAACAAGAGAAGGAGCGAAAAATGGCTATAGTACAAAATAAGGTTAAGCTAGAATAAATCTTAATTAAGAGAAAGGCCTATCATTGGTCGTAGTCTACTGATATCATCAGCTAAGATCATATACAACTCCAGACTAATTTTGGTGCAATATAAAATGAAACATGATGAAGGAGAAGGGAAATACAGGATAGGAAAATAAGAGCATATTATGGATAGAAGAGGTGACTACCATGTTTTTGACAAAGCAGATGCATATAGTTCATATCACGAGCAGAATAAATCGATTATCACCTATGTTGCCCCCTCAGAATGAGTATTTTTATAGATACGTACGCATACTCACGCGTAAGTAAGTCGTTCTTCCGACAACACCTCTGAACTAACAACACATTCATGACAGTCGTATGTTGTTAAAGAAATACATAATTGAATTCATGACATCCAATATACTTTATGTGATATCAGATGATATGAATTATGGTGTATCGAACAGAATATAGCAACATTCAGCTGTAATGTAGCACTTACACATGGATATTTCCTTACAGAACAGGATGAGAAACGTCTTAAGTAGGTCATGATAATCCATTGGTGATAAAACCATTCTGTACACTTCTGTAGGATGCTTCTCTGGAAAGTGTAAGGTAATCACTCAGAATGACCTTTTAGTATACTTTGCATGACCTCCACTTGAACCGATGTTATGCACACCTAACACAATTTATGTATGACATCATTGCCAAAAACATACAAAATATATGAATAATTTAGACAAGCCTCAATGTTTGTATACCCGAGCGATGATGACGACAAAGGCAATAACAGGGACGAAAACAATGACAAAGTATGCTGGAAGTATAATCATTAACTTCCAGCATTATCCTGTGGCGGATGATGAATTTATAAAAGAACTTAAATGGAGAAACTAAAGTGGCTCAGTAAATAAGATCGTCTAAAACGGTTGTGGAAGAATTTAAGCATGCAATATGGATTAATAACACTTATCACATTGATACACTGTTTCAATTCATTCATTTAATTATTCATGTAGTCATTGATTTAAGACGATATTCATAGGTGTACTTTTGTAATATTATGCATGAAATATACATACGAAATATAACTGCGCCTTGAAACAATATTGAACCTTGTGTGTTGCTGCTCAGAATTATAGAACACATTTATTGTAAACGGGAAGTAATAAGAAAATTGAATATCAGGAAGAGTATTGTCCCTTGCAAAACTGAATGCAAACTGGCGTTTATATGTAATTACTTATTTATTACGTAATTAAGTCAGTCCCATGGCTAGGTACTCGTTTACATAACAAAATCATATTTTGATAGCAAATAATAATATAGTCTGTCTGATTCTTAGTTTAATCCAGATTTTTCTTACTTTATTGCAAAGTCCACAAAGTGTATCAAAGTTTTCATACCACAGTGGTTATTCTGATCGCTGTGCATAACTACATACTTGCTATTTCTTACATCAAAGATTTGTGTCCTTATTATGGCAGTCAAAAGTGTCCAAATGTGGTCTCTGTAAACGTTGGATGAGTCCATTTCCAAACACGTCCACGAATTACCTCATACCTCAATTCGCATCACCAGAGAACTGACCTGTACTAATGACATGTCACCCTGCTCATAAATTAATCATGTACTATAGACAACACCCGGGTTACGTTAAGGGCATAGTGACAATGGACAAATCGTTGTTGTTTCTTTTAAACTAGGAAAATGTGTTTTATTTTCGTTTCCTTCTTATTCAATTTGTATTGTGTTCCCATCCACTGATTTATGTACACCAGTAGAAAAATGCACTGTACTATACAAAATTACCGTGTAAACTCGTTTTCATGATATCATGTTTATTTCTTAAATACAGTAATTCACACATGTCATGTACACATCTACCCTACTGATCATGGCACAAAGCAATGTGTCTATGAAATCCAGACAATAATTATATTTTTTTTTTTTGGTTTTGTTTTTTCGGTTTATTTTGAGAGAAGAAGATGTGACACAAAACGAAAAAGGATAAACCTTTCATTATTTTTATTTATATATGCATTGTGTTTTAAGCTTGTGTCCATTATTGTACTTTGCAATGATTATTTGTAAATAATACATCGCATAACAAAAGTTAGGCCAAGATTGTAGATTATATTATAAGATAAGCAACATGTTTACTTGAATTTGAGTTCTGGCCATTCGATTTTTCCCTTGGAAAAAAAGTTCGACCTGATGTTTGTCAGGTTCATTACAATTTAAATAAACAGACTTGACCTTGTTGACACGTTGGGGTAATTTTCTTTTCAGATTATGGTGTTTTAGAAACGATTAATGCGACATAGGACACATGGGGTGTATATAAGGTTGTTTACATCAAAATTAATAATTCTTATCTTAGCATGTCTTTGTGGAATGAATTTTGGTTGTGTTCGGTCATAATTTGAAATGATTTATTTATTTCAATTTTTCATTAGGATTACAAAGTTCACATAGAAGACTTGACATACTTCGACATAATATACAATTAGATTATATCAATATTGATTACAACGAAGACGTGACATATATAGATACAGGGCACAATTTGATTATACAAACATTGATTGCACGATTGCATATCCCAGCGACTATGTCACATCATGTTTGGTGATGTGTGCATGGTCGAGAGGGTATATGTTTTGGTACGTGACGGCAGGGTGATTGGTGCCGTAACTGGCAGACCCAGGTTCATATCTCAGTAGAGAACAGATTAAAATTTTAATAACAAGCACAGCAACATTACAACTTCGTATTTAAAAAAAACATTGTAATGTTACCAAGTATTCTCCTATTGGTCTCTCTCTCTCTCTCTCTCTCTCTCTCTCTCTCTCTCTCTCTCTCTCTCTCTCTCTCTCTCTCTCTCTATATATATATATATATATATATATATATATATATATGAGCA
>JAECUM010021938.1:0-46041 GCA_016617855.1 Megalonaias nervosa | reverse complement strand
AAATGAGCAATGACGTGACATTGTCATCCAATGAATTATAATCTCTCTAAATGAGCAATGACGTGACATTGTCATCCAATGAATTATAATCTCTCTAAATGAGCAATGACGTGACCTTGTCATCCAATGAATTATAATCTCTCTAAATGAGCAATGACGTGACCTTGTCATCCAATGAATTATAATCTCTCTAAATGAGCAATGACGTGACATTGTAATAATACAAAATATGTATATTGCAAAGGTTGCCCAACTTCATCAATGTTTTGGCATTTTCCAAACTATTGCCATCAATGTTTTGGCATTTTCCAAACTATTGCCATCAATGTTTTGGCATTTTCCAAACTATTGCCATCAATGTTTTGGCATTTTCCAAACTATTGCCATCAATGTTTTGGCATTTTCCAAACTACTGCCATCAATGTTTTGGCATTTTCCAAACTATTGCCATCAATGTTTTGGCATTTTCCAAACTATTGCCATCAATGTTTTGGCATTTTCCAAACTATTACCATCAATGTTTTGGCATTTTCCAAACTATTGCCATCAATGTTTTGGCATTTTCCAAACTATTGCCATCAATGTTTTGGCATTTTCCAAACTATTGCCATCAATGTTTTGGCATTTTCCAAACTATTGCCACTAAAACTTATGGTTTTGTTCAGGCTTGTCATTGGCTCTTTAGAGCTGGATTCAGTACATAATACCACAAATACATGTTGGTGTATATTTGGGAATTAGTCTTCTGCATTCAATACCACAAGAATATGTTGGTGTAAATCTGGGAATTACAGTTTTCTGCACTCAATAGCACAAATACATGTTGGCATAAATCTGGGAATTAAAGCCTTCTGCTACAAGATGTATATAATCAGCAAAAATAGTCTCTTAATGTGATCAATTCACTACTGACATACTTAAAAGAAATTGTTGAAAATGTTTTTGTCTATTGCAACCTGTCACATGAATGACATATGTCAAGACAACATAAATGTTTCTGAAAGTTTATTGTGATTTTTAATGATGCTCAATATGATGGAGTAGTAACTAAACAGGAATATTTGTCTTCACTTTGTGTTCTGGTAGAATATTTAACAAAGAATTACTTGAAAATATTTAATCAACAAAAAATCTAAAGCTGAAAAGTAATTTGTTTCTTCCATTTCTTGTCTGAAAAAGACTAGATGACATTTCTGTGGACAAGTTTAAAATTTTCATTTCAAACAAGATACTAAACCTCATCTGTACATAAACATAGCTAATATGCAATATATTCATTAGTGATAACTTTTTGAAATTATTTTCATATTTATATGGCTATAAGATGATGTGGAACATAAGTTAAGGAGTCTATTTTTTATTTTTTCCACTCCTTAATTTATATGTAAATTGGTGTGGATTATAAGAAGTTCCAAAAATTAAAACATACCATCTATATCAAATGATTCATATAAACTTTTTCATGTCCTATCCAGTAAAAAAAAAATAATGTATTTTACCCAAGTCAATACTGAGTGCTTATGAGAACAGATTTTTAAACGCAACAAGTACTGACTTCAATGACAAAAAATACATATAATACTCCTGTCAACTCAGCTGAATGTGGGTTTTTTTTAAAGATAATTTCATTAAGATTTGAAGCAACACAAGCTTCTGAGTGCCCTGGACAGTTTAATGAATTTTTAAGGTCCGCACAATCTTACCAAGCATTAGTTTGGTTGGGTCCTTCATGCATTCACTGGACCCTGCCTGAAACTGGGGGAAGAGATCTGCTGCTGCACTAATAGCTGCTGATGTCAGTTCACAGTAATCTCTCACAATCATACCTAAAATATAAGTAAATCAAAAGTAGACTGCAACCTCCTTTAACAATTACCTCCCTTAAACACCCACCTCTCATTATCATTTCTATTTAGCCCACCTTGGTGGCAACTACATGTAACAATCACTCTGACATCCAGATACATGTCCATTCAAGTGTCCATGGAAGAGATTAAGGTCAATGTTAAAGTTTGTTAGCTCACTACTAAGGTTTCTTAATTCCTAGCAGGCACCTGATATAGCTCAGATGATAGTGTACTGGACCTGTTCTTTAAAGGCCTGATCCCTGCCTCAGGATGTCTTTGGAAAAGATAACCAGTCCCATATCCTTGCACAGTATAGCCAATAACGTGCTTGGAAAAGGTAACCAGTCCCATATCCTTGCACAGTATAGCCAATAATGTGCTTGGAAAAGGTAACCAGTCCCATGTCCTTGCACAGTATAGCCAATAATGTGCTTGGAAAAGGTAACCAGTCCCATATCCTTGCACAGTATAGCCAATAATGTGCTTGGAAAAGGTAACCAGTCCCATATCCTTGCACAGTATAGCCAATAATGTGCTAAAGTGCTGATAAAACTAACAAAACATATTTTTAATGTAAATAAAAGATAGATTAAGCAGATAATTTCTTTGACTTTATTTGTTTCATCTCAAAGATGGTCTGTAAATAGAAGTTTTTTAAACAGTACATAAGAAATTTAACAACCTTACATGGATGCAAGCAAATATGGAAAGATGACCCAGTCAATTCCTTCCTCGTTTTAAAGCATAGCACAATAATATCCTAATAAACAAATATAAAGCAGGTATAACTAGAAATGTTTGTAAAAGTCACTGATGCCCTCATCAACATTATGCATTTAAAGGGAAAATCTCTAAGATAACAGGGGTCATAACTCCACAAATTTAACAAGAAAACAGTAAAAATCAAAATTGTGTCTGTCTTCTAAATATAAAATCCATGAGGTCTTTCAAAAAGTTGCTGAGCAGAAACAAAACTTAATGGTCAAGTTCAAGTGACACAGAAGTCATGACTCCATAAATATTTACTAAAAACAGTGAAAATTAAAATGACCTTGATCTCTTCAATGTCCAGTCTCATGCCAATTTTGATTACAGTACTTTATTTCAATGTCCAGTCTCATGCCAATTTTGATTACAGACTTCATTTCCTTTAAAAGTTCCTCAGCTGAAACAAAAGTGAAGGGCAATGTTCCATGTCAAACAGAGGCTCAAAAAGGCACAATTTTACCAAAGAATTGCATAAATCAACTTGATTTATGTCTTCTCACTTTAAAGTCACACAAAATTTGATTTCAAACTGTAAAATACTTCAAAAGAATCTGAAAAAAGGAACTTTTCCAAGGTCTTCACTGTGTAAAACTTCATACCAAATTAGATTTGAATGCCTTAAGTCCTTCAACAGTTGTTACGTGAAAACAAAAATGAAATGCAAAGTTCCAACTCAAACTGAGTCCATAACTCTATAAAATTATTGTATAAACAGTGAAAATCAAACTTGAAACAAGTCATTCTAAAATTTAAAATTTTATCCAAGTTCATTAGCCCCTTCACAAGTTACTGAGAAGAATGAAATCTGACAGACATGATGGTAACATTATATGCCATTGTGTAATATGGTGTAGAAAAAAAACAGATCTGTGTTCGTAAAATACATATACCTCTACTGCAGACAAAAAATTCTCATGAATCATAACAGGAAATGATCTGGGCATTTACTGCAGACAAAAAATACTCATGAATCCTGCCAGGAAATGATTTGGGAATCTACTACAGATAAAAAATGTCCGTGGATCATGCCAGGAAATGATTTGGGCATCTACTGCAGACAAAAAAATGTCCATGAATCATGCCAGGGAATGATTTGGGCATCTACTGCAGACAAAAATTGTCCATGAATCATGCCAGGGACCCTCTTCCTCGACATTTTGCATCAACATGTAAGCACAGGAAATGATTTGATTTAATAAAAATTAACTTTTGCCTGCCTCCCCAATTTTCATACCGAATCCACAGATATTATGCAGAAAATAATTCTGCATTGTTTTTAGTATAAAACTTACACTTATTGGCACTAAATAGTAGAAACATGCTTACTTGTGTCATAATTTAATAATTTCTGAATACCCTCACATATGCAATGAGTTACAACTGTACTGCCAACCATACAAATATGAAGCTGTCAGAAATGAGTTGAACACCCCCTTTTTCAACCTCAAAACCAAACAATGTTCTGTCAAAGCAGTTTTAATAATAAAAGCTATGAAGATATCAATGAATTTATCTAAAGTTTCACATGAAAACTTAGTGGGATGTGGCATCTATTTTCAGGAACTGCTCCCTGCTTTAGAGGTCAGAGTCAGATTCTACTAAATTATGCAGCAGGTTTTTGTAGATTCAAGATACAAAGTTTTTAATATTTTCATAGCCTAATTTGTGCACTTTAATACTATTTAACTTGCAAAGCCAGTAAAATATTAGTTGTTAATTAACTTATTCTGCAACTACAAACTTTGACCTCTAAATCATTTCACCCTCTTTTCCACTAATTTGAATCTATTTTGAAACAAGACAAGTCGCTAACTTGAAAATTTTAGTCTGGTGTTATCTAGGAATTTCCAAATATCTGGTGTTGTCTAGGAATGTCTTTGAGTCTGGCATTATCTAGGAATCTCTAAATGTCTGGTGTTATCTAGGAATGTCTAAATACTGTAAAGTCACTATTTTTATGGCGTACCAACTTTCATGGATTTCAAGGCTGATACAAACCAGTGAACAATTTTCATTCACTAGAGGCAATTGGATCCCAATCCCCCAAACCACAATTAATAATTTTCATTATTTTGAAGCAATTGGGTCCCTATCCCCCAAACCACAACTGACAATTTTCATTCTCTAAAGGCAAAAATACTCCACATCCCCCAAACTACAGTGAACAATTTTCATCCTGTAAAGGCAGACCCCACATCCCCCAAACCATAATTAATAATTTTCATCCTGTAAAGGCAATCAGACCCCACCATTCCCCAAACCATGAGTTCAGTTACCAACAAAAATGTCATATTTAAAAAACAAAAATCATAAAAATTGTTACAAACAAAAAAGTAAATGAATTCATCTTTGATTAATTGTAATTAATACATCTGACGGATTTTACATGAAGATCAGGATCTTATTAAGCCTCATTTAAATTAGAAAACACAAATTTGGTAATCATTTGTTCATCAAGTGCTCTGAACCCCCCAAAAAATCACTTGTCCATGTTCTGTCAAACTTTTATGACAACTGTAGATTTCAAGTTCGAGGGCAAGTTTCCAAAGTAGGCAGGGGATTTGGGGGACCTCCCCCAACAGGAAATCAGGTTATCATAGGTGTCAACTTGTACGTTTACCCGTAATTTGTTTGTTTTTTTCCTTTTTCGTCAGTGTACGGCCATACAACTGTTTTGTACGGTTTTTCGTAAAAAAGTTAAAATTTAAAAAAAATTTTTTTGTTTGTTTTGTGTGCATCTGGGACTCTGGGGCATAATTTTTTTTAGAATGAGAATTCAATGATATCTGGGTGGCCTGAAACAACCAATCAAATCATAATCAAAATCGCACTTTTCATTAGATAATGAAACAAGTTTCATTCATGGTTCAACTCCTGTGTGTGAAGATCTTGTCGTTTATCGCTCTGAAATTTGACGCTCACTCAGATTTCTAATATTGGCTAACTACCTGTGTAGTAAGTACGTTTTCTTATTGTATACATTATTATTTTATTATTTACAGTTATTACTATCAAATGCATAAAGTTTACATCAATTTTCATACTTTGCATAGTGTGGCAGTCACGTTGGTGTAACCATAATTCGTCCGACTTTTCTGTGTGGAGATAAAGTCAATTTATTAAAATTTTTAACAATATACTAATTAAAAATAAATCATCTGCTGAATTTAGCACCGACATTTTATCATGCTGTTGTAGTTCTGAATTAAGTTTGTCTGATATGTAATGCAAACAGGAAGATGCATTGCCATAATGACGTAAGTAGTACAGATACCGAGTGACAGCATTCTTGTGGCTCGAAAATATGTAACACTGCCAATTAATATCAAGTTTGTGACCAAAATCGGCACACGATATAGCAAATTCATAACTTTTCAAACATCAGATACGCATTATTAATAGAAACGATCAACGGCTTACAAGGTATAAACTTCTGGACTGCTACTTTGTCAATTTTTTTTATTTCTAGATTTTTATTTTTGGACAGCTCCTGGCGTAATATCTTGGGGTTTATGGGGAAATATATAAATTCATAACACATTTGTAATCGGGAGATCTTCCTATATCACATATCAAATCTAAATTTTTAATTTTTTTCTTTCGTCTAGTTGAAACATTCCATCCATCAAATGGCTGAGCCTAACTCAAAGAAAAATAAGCTTGAAGACACTGACAGAGGTCGTGGCAAGTTTCAGACTGATTGGATTAAAGTCTTCCCTGGCACTGTAGATGTGTCCAAGTTAGGATCTTCCCATGCTATTTGTAAAATATGCAGTAAAGACATTAAAGTGGTGGTGTTGGGCATACATGATCTGGAGGAACACTTCTGGACAAAACTGCATGAAGAAATTTAGAAGTGAAGAAGGGAGCATGCATCAAAAGCTTCTTTGCTCAGCCAAAACAGGAAGATGATAATGTTATAAGTAAAAAGAATGAAATAAAGTTTCAGAAATGTACATAATTATGTAAATATGTGCAAAAATACTTTGTGTATAGCATTTGTTGTTTTAAAACTGTTGATCTTATATAATGTATCAATACATTGTTTCATGTAAGGTATTTTTGGTTTTTACTGGCTTGGCGTACAGGTTTTCATCTCAAGGGGTTGACACCTATGGGTTATTTTTAAAGTAGTCGGGTGTGAAGTAAAAGAAGCCAGGTAAATCTACCGGTTCACCGCTGATAATGAAAGCCCTGTATTATCCCAAGATGTGTTATGATATGTGTTACATACAGAAAAATCATGATATGGGTATATTAACTTTAATAAAACAGTGATAACAAATTTTACCAATTTTTACGCCAGGAATATACGTATCATTCAGATACTGTCCATTAAGTATCTCATTTTTCTTGTTAAGTCGATCAATGGCCCATCTGATAGCTTCATAAGACTGCATCTCTGAAACAACAGACAATACACATTATTTTACAAATACAATACAAGCATGGTATATTTTCACAAAAAAAGTTTAAAACTGATTTTTCTTTAAATAATATTTCTTATTATTGAGTGATTATGGCTGTTTATCATCAACTTTATTTTATACCAGAAGAAATATTTTACATAAAACTGTATATTTTGTATAGATTAACATATGCAAATCAGTTCACCATTATGATAATAATTCCCTATACATTATACTTTGAACAAGTTCCTGGTCAAAGAAATGCAATGCATTCCCCACTTTGTGTTGTGTGGCTCTCTCTAACATGGCTACAATACCAGACAATGAAATAATAAGCTAGTATCTCTGACATTTTCTCACCTTCATGTAAGGCCATCCATTCTACAACACCTCCTTTGTCCACACAGAAGGTGTGACTTTATAAAAGGGCGACTATAGCAGAAAAATCAGTTATCAATTTAATCAATTTAATGTCAAGAGAGAAGAAATGCATCAGAGAATTATCTGTTGACAAAGATATTAAGTTCCTTTTCTAATGTCTTATGGGATTTATTTCCTATTCTAATGTATTATGGGATGAAATTCCTATTCTAATGTATTATGGGATGAATTTCCTATTATAATGTATTATGGGATGAATTTCCTATTATAATGGATTATGGGATAAATTTCCCATTATAATGGATGACTGGATGTACAGCCAATTATAACGGATTATGGGATTCTGATGTGATACAAGATTACTCTATTACTGCTTTGTGAGCCACTGTGGCACAGTGGTTAATGCAACAGATTCATGACCAAATGGATGCTGGTCTGAACCCTACTATCAAATTAATTTGGATCAGCTAAATTTGCATGCAACTATCATGTAAAATATGTGTATGCTGTGTCTAACCTGTCTAAAACTAGTGTATGATATGTCTAACCTGTGTATAATGTGTATACTACATAGAAATCTCTCCAAAACAAGTGCATGATGTGTCTAACCGGTCTAAAACAAGTGTATGTGTCTAACCTGTCTAAAACATTTGTATGCTACATCTAACCTCTCTAACACAAGTGTATGATGCATCTAACCTATCTAAAACAAATGTATCATGTGTCCAACCTATCTAAAACAAATGTATCATGTGTCCAACCTGTCTATAACATATCTATGCTACATCTAACCTCTTTAAAACAAGTGCATGATGCATCTAAGCTATCTAAAACAAATGTATCATGTGTCCAACCTATCTAAAACAAATGTATCATGTGTCCAACCTGTCTAAAACATTTGTATGCTACATCTAACCTCTCTAAAACAAGTGCATGATGCATCTAAGCTATCTAAAACAAATGTATCATGTGTCCAACCTATCTAAAACAAATGTATCATGTGTCCAACCTGTCTATAACATTTGTATGCTACATCTAACCTCTCTAAAACAAGTGCATGATATGTGTAACTGCTCTAAAACAAGTGTATGTAGTCTAACATGTCTAAAACAAGTGTATACTTTTTCTAATCTGTCTAAAATAAGTGTATACTGTCTAACCTGAATAAAAATAAGTGTATACTGTGTCAAACCTGTCTAAAACTAGCATATGATGCATCTAACCTCTTCAACATGTGCATGCTAGATCTTGTGTAAAACAACTGCATTCTATGTATAAGCTGTCTTCAACAAGTGTATGATGTTTCTTACCTGTGTAAAAACAAGTGTATGATGTTTCTTACCTGTGTAAAAACAAGTGTATGATGTTTCTTACCTGTGTAAAAAGAAGTGTATGATGTCTCTTACCTGTGTAAAAACAAGTGTAAGATGTCTCTTACCTGTGTAAAAACAAGTGTATGATGTCTCTTACCTGTGTAAAAACAAGTGTATGATGTCTCTTACCTGTGTAAAAACAAGTGTATGATGTTTCTTACCTGTGTAAAAACAAGTGTAAGTTGTCTATTGTGTGTGAATCGTGAATGATATCTGCGGCTCAGTGAATTTTCAGGTTAGAAACATTAAATGTACCTGAAGAGACCAGTTTCGTGTATGAAGTATTTCGGCACCATTCAAAATGACATAATGCGCAACACATCTCATTAAATACATGCTAAAACAGGGTATCTGTTTACAAATTTTTTATGCCGCCATGATCTGTGGAAGAATTGATATGCTTAGTAGGCAGTGATCAGCTTTAACATTTGGCTATATTCAGCCAAATGTAGTTGCTTCCCTTTGATTTCTTTGCAGTATCAAAACTGGAGAACTCAGGATGTACATGGCAGATTACATGTACATGGACCTATCTTCTTCCAGCATGCATCAAACAAATGGTGTTACTCTGTACGTCAATATGAATTATGTTTAAATCATTCAGGCACAAAACAAACATTGTAATTTCAAGGCACTGACGTAATATTCAGTGAGAAACAGATGTGATTATCATTTGCAATGTTCTGTGAAATGAACTATAATCAGTCTGATTCAAGTACATGCTGTGTCTAACCTGTGAGAGCAAATGTAAGGAAATCAGAATAATTATTTTCAAAATGCTAAACATGGTCAGCTATGGCATGATGCTATCTGACAATGAAGTAATCTCTCTGCCTTGCTCTTTTCATGCAAATAACATGACTACCACACAAACCAGGGTGTAATCAATGATTACATAATATGACTACCACACAAACCTGGATGTAATCAATGATTACATAATATGACTACCACACAAATCAGGGTATAATCAATGATTATATAATCTTACTACCACAAAAACCAGGGTGAACTACATAGGCCAGTGAGAAATCAATGATTACATAGTTTGCCTCTATGAAGCTGTTATTAGTCTTCAGTATCCATTGTAAATATTATCATGCAGAAAATATTTTGCTATTTGTTTACCTACTTAATAATATATCTACACACACTTAATGATTTAAAACAAACAGCCCATTCTTTTCTATGATATCAAAGTAGAGCAACTAAAAAGACTCAATCAAGACCTGAGATTAATGTTGTTTTTGTATTCTTTTTAAATAATCAGTCATTGTCCTCCCTTAGAAGCCAGATTTTACAGAGTGAAAGTCACGGACTTAACAGTAACCAACCTGTGGTACATAGTTTATGCATCAATAATTAACCTGATTAGCCACTACAGCTTAGGCATCATATGAAAAAGATTCAGCATGCACTCCACTCTTCTAATTTCTACACCCCTTTTTATATACATTAGAGAGTTAACCAGATATTAACCTATCACAGCATACAATGTATCATCATTCGTATAGAAAATATACCCTTATATAAACATGTATACCTACCTCCGAATGCACTGTTCAAAAAGGTCTTCTGAGTAGACTAAGATGTATATAGTATGGAAGAATCTATTTTGCCGTAAAAACAATTACCTAGTAAAGCATGAAATATAAGTCACAGTGACCTTGTTGGTGGTAAGGGTGTAGTACTCGTAGAGAAGAATCCAATTATAAAGGTTCATGACTTGAACACAACCAGCAATAAATAAATATTAAATACAAAATTTAATTAACAAAGAAAACTGCAAAATATGGGTTAGTAACCTACTTTTAAGCTGATGGGAAGCGCCTGTTATAATAAAGATAAATATACAATTGTAACAAGGGCAGACAGTTGCTAAATATAAGATGTTCTTAAAGGGAGGTAACCATTATCAGAAGTTCTACTATAAAATTGTCAAAATAGTGAAAACAATCCAAGCTTGGTTCAGGCATTTCAGTTTAGAGGCAATACTGGTCTAAAACTGTGCAGGTACCTAGTAAATAAATGGCACCTACCTACCTATGCTTAGATACGATGGGATTTATGTCTGAGTCAAGCACTGATTCCTCACAGTAAATTCCCTAATATGCTGTACATTGTTAAAGTTTGCACTGACAATGTTTCTAGATCTGATTAATAACTGTGTTATAACAGGTGTAAATCTTTTTATCTAAATAAATGTAAATAAAGATGTTTTCTATTTATTTTTATCTGCCTATTTGATGACAATGTTTTGTATTCTGTGCTTATAAAATGTTTCCATTTTATAGCACCCCCCATTTAGTACAGTCCTTCATAATATATTAAAAAAATTCCACTTTTGGGATGAACATGTCTCATATATTGAACTTACCTCAGTAAAGTGTGACCTAATTTATAATGCAGTACACTTCCATAGCTCCCTTTAAAAGCCCTATAGTGAACAACCCACATAGTGTGTTCAATAGCTAGTAATGTCTGTTGAAATGTATAACACTTTTCATGCGATTACTGTACTCGTACTGTTCTTTATGTCTTTTATCTCTACTTGTATATGTGCATTTTCTGGTGTGCATAGTTCATTTTTAACCTGCCTATAATATTTAATACACAGTTATCTCCCCTCTATGAAAATCTTCAATTTACTGGTATATTAAAACTGCACCTCAGAAAAGCCATTACTCTAACAAACATTCTAGAGAAAAGGCTCATTTAATTGGGTCCACAGTGCAAAGCTTTCTTATTTTTCTCCAGAAGTTAAAAGTGCAACAAAATTTAACAAATATTAATAAATCAGCATACAGATGCATGGTACATACAGCTCTCAAAATATATTTCCAAGGAAGTTTCAAGCATTAAGGACTTCAAAAAGTTTTCAAGGAGTATTTTAGCTTTAAAGAAGTTATGTTACTCTGTTAACCAACTGGAAGTCTTGTGTGTCACCTGACCCATTCAAGATTATTCCATTTTATGTATTTATTCACTGAATTTGTACCATTCATAAATAACAGATATTCTTAATTTATGTAGTGATATATTTTTATTATTTTAATAATTTGCATTATCTGTGGTAGTTTCAAGGAGTCTGAGTCAAAATTCAGGGTTTTTTCCATCAAACTCAAGGACATGTCAAGGATAAAAACAACTGTTTGAAATTCAAGGACTTTTCAAGGCATCCTTTCAAATTCAAAGATTTTTCAAGATCATCTGAACCATGAACTACAAAATGTTGCTATATTCAAAGTCTGACTACTGGTATGTGTTTCTAATGGATGTACTATATATTACTAAAATAATGAACATCATGATCTCAAATTTAAGTTTAATATTTGGATGCAACATTTTACTGTACACAAGTATGAATTTTAAACTAAATCATTAAGTCCTTGATCTGGAGAGACTTTGTTTACTCAACATCTCAAATCCAAATACTGCACATTATGCATTTATGTTCATTTTCAACCTGAGTTAACAAGAGTTTTAAGAAATGCTTTGTCTTACCTATTTCAACCCACCAATACAATATAACAACGACAATGCCAAGGATAGACAATAGACAAAATCATGCTCATTGTGTCTTGCAATTTTCTTGGACAAAACATGTCAATCAGCTTATACATTTTTACATCTTGTACATTGTTTAAACACTGCATGCTCAGAAGGGCAAAATATCTCAAAAACACAATGCTAGGAGTAACAGCATGCAGTACCTTACTTTAAAGACTGAATAGTCTGTTTTCTTCCAACTTAGACACTGTATACATGCATGCATGGAGCAGAATGCTCAATTACTTTGTGCCCTGGTGTCTTGAAAATTAAAGTACTCATATATTTACCTGTACTATTACATTTTAGGAGTTAAAAGTATTCATACCTGTACACATTCTCTTGCTTTAAAATGGAAATGTACCGAGAACTTCTGATACATTTTGTAGTAAAGCAGACAAATAGGCATTTAAAGATGTAAACCTTTCAGCCCAAGTTAAAAACTGAAGTTAAATATATACTAAATTAAATCTTATAGAAAAGAAATATGAATCATTGCTTAATTTTTCAAAAATGTCTTTTCTATTAGACTGACCTTTCCTTGTTTGCTTTGTTGTAGTCAATAATTACATGGTTTGAAAAATAAATCATAAGGAATGTGGTACGCAGTGCAGCATGGCATGATGTTTTCTTTTTCCCTTAATCCAAACAATCTAGTGTCTGCTAATAAACTTTATAAAGCTGCAATGCCAATGTACTCCATCTGTACTCAGGAGTACTTTTTTAAAGTACACATACTCCTAATTATGAAAATCATTAGTATGTGAACTCCTACTATAACTTAACTAAACAAACATACTTTCACTCAAACTTGAGTATAAATTATTCTGTCTATCTGTATAGCCTGTATTAGCCAAGTGTGTGGCTAAAACAACTCATGTGAAAAACATAACACAAGAAGAGTGAAATTCTAAAGAAACAACATGAAAAGAGTGAAATTAGAAAGACCCAACACAAGAAGAGGGAAATTGGAAAAAAACAAAACACAATAAGAGTAGAATTAGAAAAAAATAACACAAGAAGATTGGAATTAAAAAATACAACATAAGAGTGATATTAGAAAAACACAGCACAAAAAGAGAGGAATTTGAAAAACTGAACACAAGAAGATTTAAAATTAAAAAAAACACAACACAAAAAGAGGAATTAGAAAAATACAACACAAAATGAGTGGAATTACAAAAACACAACACAGGAGTGAAATTAGAAAAACACAGCACAGGAAGAGTTAAATTAGAAAAACACAACACAAGAACAGCGGAATTAGAAAAACACAACATTAGAACAGAGTAAGAAAAACACACCACAAAATGAGTGGAATTACAAAACAAACAACACAGGAAGGATGAAATTAGAAAAACACAACACAAAAAGAGCAGAATTAAAAAAACAACACAAACTAAGTGGAATTACAAAAACACAACACAGGAAGAGTATAATTAGAAAAACACAACACAGGAAGAGTGAAATTAGAAAAACACAACACCGAGTCAAATTGGAAAACCAAACACAATATGATTAAAAGCAGTTCTGAGGATTGCTGGGGGCTATGGGTCGGTGGAGTGTGAAGAAGCAATACAAGATGAAAACTAACATAAACTATACCTGACTCTGTCTCTGTAAAAGCAAAGAAAGAAGCAAACCAACTATTGATAAGCATTGAGAAGTATACTTTTACAGACCAAAAATAATCTAACATTTCTATACAGTATCTTTGTGAAATCAAAATTATTTTGGGGGGAATTGTGAATAATGTTAAATTCAAGAGAAGAAATACTTCAATAAATTAATATTAGCAAACAACACAATAATACTGTGCTCTCTGAATATAATGAATCACAAGTCTCAAATTATATAATTATATTTATTTTTTATTATCAACAAGGTAAAGTATTATATGAAACACCTTAAGGGACCTTACAATGAGCTTTATAACACTCAATGTTTCAGTATATTTGATTTAGTAATAAAAGGAGTTTCTTTGTTAAAACACACACACACACACACACACACACACACACTGCTCTCTAGTTTGAACATTCCCTAACAGCTCACAAACCTGTTTAGAAAGGCTTATATTTATTTAACATTTATAAATCACTAAACAAACTGGTAAATGAAAGCTGAATATATTGCTTGTGCCATCACTGAAAATGGCGGTTTGTCCATGAGCTTGCAATTAACATCACAACATTTTCAAATTTAATAAGAAATCATAAATTTTTGTATAACTGACTTTAACAAAAGTATTTTTTCTTAATAAACAATACAACATATGAAACAATATTGATCAATGAAAGGCAAATGCCTACTTAAAAGTGTCGTGTTAGCAACTCCACCAAGTACAGGTAGTAAAGTGCTTCTAATAATTAGATTATAAATGAAAGTGTTTCATGGCTCAATTACAAAAATTAACTATATAAATACACAATTAAGCAGGTTGATCTACACAAGTCAAGCACTTACACGACCAGATTGATCTCTGCTAATATTCATAACTGTTACATATTATATCTATGGCAAATTATGTGTGCAAATTTTGCACCCTTACTAATACTTAAGGGGGAGTCTCAATAAATTTAGGCATTTGGCACTATCATGTATCTTGAAGAAAAAACTGTTTTTGATAAACTACTGTCTTTTCTTTCCTTTTTGAATTTTTGGGTACTAAGTTTAGTTCCAATCTGATAAAAATTTAGCACTGTCTTTTAAGATGATATACCTCCTGAATTAATTTTTCCACAGCCATATCCAGAGCCATCTGCTACATGGATCTGAAAAAGTCCACCAATAAAAGCGTCAGCATCTGGCTGAATGACAGCCCCCTGAAAGCTTTTGTCACATGTCTGGCTTCTCATGGACTGAGACAGTGTCCTCCCAAGAATGGACAGCACAAATATTAGTGCTGGTACCAAGTTCCTCATGGTTATGTTATAGCACCTGAAACAATGAATGGATCTATTGAGTGAGATTAACTGGAACATAGCAAATATGTTTTAGTTATTATCTGCTTTCAAGCAGAAAGCCTACTATAAGAAACAGGATAGAGAATACCAGTAACATAAAGAAACTATAAGTCTCACAATGATGAATTTGAATTATGTTAATTGGGTTTTCACAACTCCATCCAGAAACATACCAAATTAGCGAATTATTGAAAAATATATTTCTGTATGACTTATGCATCCAGTTGCCAACATTGTCCATGGCATTTATTAACAAATTTGGTAATAAGAGTGCAAGTTTGGTGAATAAATGGCAACCATCTTTGTCAAGTTTATTGTAATAAACTTGTACCCTTCAGGCTGGTCAGGATTCTTGCACCAACTATAACTTAATCCTGGTAACTTAAATAACCCAGCCCTTCAAGAACATATCATATGTAAACAGGTATTGGTTGATCTACATGAACCTATATAGTGGCCATTTTTTTAAAAATGTTGCCATGCTCTAATAATTTGGTCACCATGCATAGTTTTCTCCTTGTTCGTTTTAATGTCACTTTAAACATATTGTCAGCTAATTGATGCAGAGGAAATGGGACCAAAGTGTATTTCTCAAGGATATGCAGAGGAAATGGGACCAAAGTGTATTTCTCAAGGATATGCAGAGGAAATGGGACCAAAGTGTATTTCTCAAGGATATGCAGAGGAAATGGAACCAAAGTGTCTTTCTCAAGGATATGCAGAGGCAGCTGACCTGGGGATGGCATGGGCAATTACTGAACCTGCAACAGGTGAATTATCATTCTGAGACTCTACCAAGTGAGCTACCACACCTCCCTACCATAGACACTGATAGCTACCACACCTCCCTACCATAGACACTGATAGCTACCACACCTCCCTACCACAGACACTGATAGCTACCACACCTCCCTACCATAGACACTGATAGCTACCACACCTCCCTACCAGAGACATGGATAACTACCACACCTCCCTACCACAGACGCTGATAGCTACCACACCTCCATACCATGACGCTGATAGCTACCACACCTCCCTACCATAGACACTGATAGCTACCACACCTCCCTACCAAAGACACTGATAGCTACCACACCTCCCTACCATAGACATTGATAGCAGAAATCAATTGAATGGAGAATTAATAATAGGAGAAACAAAATGAAAAGGTTTTAGTTAAAGCAAATAAATGAGTAGCATTACAACAGACAAAATTCACCTAAATCTACTCTACTGGCTGAAAAGAATTTTAAGGAATCCAAGATATGACATTTATTCCTTTTCAGTGCTGAGTGCTGAAACCATCTGAAATTCTTTAGCAACAGACAGACTTTTGAGGTGGCCACTTTGGTGGCCATATCTGATGTAAAAATGTTAACTTAGGACCAACATTATAAACATTCTTTCAGAGAAAATCTAATCTGATTCAAATCACATCTCCACAGTCCTAAGTATAGATCTGACAGACTATTATAAACGTTCATGTTCTGGTGATCCTGTCCGATAAAGCATTGCAAATTCATGTTAGGTAGAGTTGTCATTAGTAATTATATATTCTGAATGATGTGTGTCACTTTCATAAATTTGAAAGCTGTGATTTGATTGGTGAACCACAGGGTCAACAGAATGACTTCTTATGGTATCAGTCAGGTCTAAATGCAGGACTGTGGAGACAGGATTTTACCCAGTGTTGATATGACCATCCATTTAGGATTAGTTGTAACAAGATATCCAAGATGACAATCACAGTGTTGATATGACCATCCATTTAGGATTAGCTATAACAAGATATCCAAGATGACAATCATAGTGTTGATATGACCATCCATTCAGGATTAGCTAAAACAAGATATCCAAGACGACAATCACAGTGTTGATATGACCATCCAGTCAGGATTAGCTATAACAAATCACAGTGTTGATATGACCATCCATTCAGGATTAACTATAACAAATCACAGTGTTGATATGACCATCCATTCAGGATTAGCTATAACAAATCACAGTGTTGATATGACCATCCATTCAGGATTAGCTATAACAAGATATCCAAGATGACAATCACAGTGTTGATATGACCATCCATTCAGGATCAGCTATAACAAGATATCCAGGACGACAATCACAGTGTTGATATGACCATCCATTCAGGATTAGCTATAACAAGATATCCAAGACGACAATCACAGTGTTGATATGACCATCCATTCAGGATCAGCTATAGCAAGATATCCAAGACGATAATCACAATGTTGATATGACCATCCATTCAGGATTAGCTATAGCAAGATATCCAAGACGATAATCACAGTGTTGATATGACCATCCATTCAGGATTAGCTATAGCAAGATATCCAAGGCGATAATCACAGTGTTGATATGACCATCCATTCAGGATTAACTATAACAAGATATCCAAGACGACAATCACAGTGTTGATATGACCATCCATTCAGGATTAGCTATAACAAGATATCCAAGACGACAATCACAGTGTTGATATGACCATCCATTCAGGATTAGCTATAACAAGATATCCAAGACGATAATCACAGTGTTGATATGACCATCCATTCAGGATCAGCTATAGCAAGATATCCAAGACGATAATCACAATGTTGATATGACCATCCATTCAGGATTAGCTATAGCAAGATATCCAAGACGATAATCACAGTGTTGATATGACCATCCATTCAGGATTAGCTATAGCAAGATATCCAAGATGACAATCACAGTGTTGATATGACCATCCATTCAGGATTAGCTATAGCAAGATATCCAAGATGACAATCACAGTGTTGATATGACCATCCATTCAGGATTAGCTATGGCAAGATATCCAAGACGACAATCACAGTGTTGATATGACCATCCAGTCAGGATTAGCTATAGCAAGATATCCAAGATGACAATCACAGTGTTGATATGACCATCCATTCAGGATTAGCTATAGCAAGATATCCAAGACGATAATCACAGTGTTGATATGACCATCCATTCAGGATTAGCTATACCAAGATATCCAAGACGATAATCACAGTGTTGATATGACCATCCAGTCAGGATTAGCTATAGCAAGATATCCAAGACGATAATCACAGTGTTGATATGACCATCTATTCAGGATTAGCTATAGCAAGATATCCAAGACGACAATCACAGTGTTGATATGACCATCCAGTCAGGATTAGCTATAGCAAGATATCCAAGATGACAATCACAGTG
Organism: Megalonaias nervosa; assembly: GCA_016617855.1. NCBI lineage: Eukaryota > Metazoa > Mollusca > Bivalvia > Unionida > Unionidae > Megalonaias > Megalonaias nervosa. Next base: position 27,517 of record JAECUM010021938.1, on the reverse strand, counting down.
TTGATATGACCATCCATTCAGGATTAGCTATAGCAAGATATCCAAGACGACAATCACAGTGTTGATATGACCATCCATTCAGGATTAACTATAGCAAGATATCCAAGATGACAATCACAGTGTTGATATGACCATCCATTCAGGATTAGCTATTGCAAGATATCCAAGACGACAATCACAGTGTTGATATGACCATCCATTCAGGATTAGCTATAGCAAGATATCCAAGATGACAATCACAGTGTTGATATGACCATCCATTCAGGATTAGCTATAACAAGATATCCAAGACGATAATCACAGTGTTGTTATGACCATCCATTCAGGATCAGCTATAACAAGATATCCAAGACGATAATCACAGAGTTGATATGACCATCCAGTCAGGATCAGCTATAACAAGATATCCAAGATGACAATCACAGTGTTGATATGACCATCCATTCAGGATTAGCTATAACAAGATATCCAAGACGACAATCACAGTGTTGATATGACCATCCATTCAGGATTAGCTATAACAAGATATCCAAGATGACAATCACAGTGTTGATATGACCATCCATTCAGGATTAGCTATAACAAGATATCCAAGACGACAATCACAGTGTTGATATGACCATCCATTCAGGATTAGCTATAACAAGATATCCAAGACGACAATCACAGTGTTGATATGACCATCCATTCAGGATTAGCTATAACATGATATCCAAGATGACAATCACAGTGTTGATATGACCATCCATTCAGGATTAGCTATAACAAGATATCCAAGACGACAATCACAGTGTTGATATGACCATCCATTCAGGATCAGCTATAACAAGATATCCAAGACGACAATCACAGTGTTGATATGACCATCCATTCAGGATTAGCTATAACAAGATATCCAAGACGACAATCACAGTGTTGACATGTCCATCCATTCAGGATTAGCTATAACAAGATATCCAAGATGACAATCACAGCAGCCATTTTATGTAAGATGCAAGCCATTTTCATTTACGACCAAATAGATATCAAAGAAGTCTCTTAGTGAAAACCCCATGTCAGTAGGACCATGCATTCACAAGGAGTAGCAATAACAAGAGTTTCAAAACAATGAATATCTGGATAGTTCAAGGACAATAGAAGATGGACAATAGGTCATCCAATAATCTCTTATGGTTGTAACCAGCTGACATACAGAGAATAAAAGTATTTTAAATCTGATGGAAATGTCAACAATCTTCATCTGCTTCAATCTGCAAGCATCCGTCTTAAAACCATCTCTCAACATAGTGCCAGAACCAGAATTCAGATATTTTTGCTCATGGTCTTCAAATGATAGTTTACTTTAATAAAGCCTTGCTCATATCTACGCTTTTGGAAGTCTGACTGACAGTAAATTTACATACGACTACATTTTTCATGTGTTTTCATGTCCATACCATCAAAAACAAACATGTATGGTTATATGTCTATTAAACCTTAAATAAATTTTAACCTCAAACATTTTCTACAATTTGCAAAAATAAAAACAAAGTCCAATTGGGTAAAACAGGCTCAAATAAAAATTGTTGTTGCTGTTGTAGGGTTTAACGCCATTTTTCAGCACAAGATAGGTTATACATGGCAGCCTGTATAAATAGTAGAGGAAGAACCCCGGAAAACTCCGGAAAGAACCACCAACCCACGAGAAGCTACTGGCAAGCTTTCTTATGTATCTACATCAGCCAAACCCGAGACTCGAATCCACGCAGACAGAGGTGAGATGGCAGTGATCTGTAATGGTGAGCGCTTTTGACCACTCTGGGCCCGAACAAAAATTGTAATGTAAAGTTCTTTCCTACATGCAATAAACAAAACACAAACTTTAATCTAAAACTGCACACACAAAATAAAAATCAGAAAAAAATGGGTAAATGAAGTATTGATTAAGGACAGGCAAATGCTATTTGATACAAAGATATCACTTTCAAATGAACAGTTCCATCACATCATCCACAGTCAAGACCTTAAATGCAAATCTGAAACATCTGTTTCCATAAAGCGAACCTTAAATGTGAGCTTGAATCCCAAACTTCTCCCATAAATGACAAACATATAGGTAAAACTGAATAAAATCTATAATATAAAGTAAAGCATACAGTATGTTACCAAACAAACATCAGTGAAAAATAAATGCAGTGTTCCTTCCAACAAATAAGAAACTTAAACACAAACTGTATGCAAACATTCAATTCAAAGTTAAACATCAAACCTTTCCTCATAAATTCTACAAAGAAATCAATAAAACTGTGCAAAAGGTGTCTCCTAAAAAGTCAGTCATATGCTAATGATCAAACAGCAAGGAAATTTACATACACAGTTCCTTTAAGTGAGTCAGAACCATAAACAAAAACTTGAACCTGACATCTACACTCTCGCGCACTCCCACCTGGATCTGGGCATCAGGTCCCTTGTGCTATGAACAGGCGAGCTAAAAATGGATTGTGATCTGAATTAAGTTGTGTGTTCCAATTGTCTTTTGAATAGAATTTGTTCACACCTGTTGATGAATTTCACTCACAAATACTGATTCTTCTGTGGAAAATGTGACCAGTTTACTCCAATATGGAACACTGTAACATGAGATAGAAGGATGAAGAAGATGGTAGTAAGAAAATGTCATGCCAGTAGGCAAGTGGAGTGGTGCGTAATTATGTGTGATGTATCATAGCTGGTTTAACTGCCATATGGCAGTCAAGCAAAAAATGTTATCAGGGCTCAAAATTAGTGGTGGGACCGAGACCATGACTGTTATGAGAATAGATGGAGAATAGAATATGTACATTAAAAATATTATACAATAGACCGGGGCATCAAAAAATTATAATATCTACATATGTACATGTACCTGTTTTTAATATTTTGACATACAATGTCCTGACGGTTAACAGAGAATGACGGTTAACAGGGTGACCAATAACCGAAGTTCTACTGTAATCAGCTTGCCTAAGTCTAGCATTTTCCTGTTGGACTAGTAGTTTCAGTAATTTTGATTGTCTGGTGGCTAGTAAAGTTTTGGTTGTTGCCAGTCAGTATTTTGTGGGAAGAATATAGATTTGAAAGGATTATTAAATTTCTGAATCTATTAGTCCTGATTACAAAGTAATCTAGTTTAATTCTGTGTTAAAACTGCAATAAATGTAATACAGGAGAAACAACTTTATTCCTGTGTCCTTTTGTCAAACAATTCAAGGTAATTCAAAAGTTGGTGAACACACAAATATTGGCGTATATCCACATGCAACCAATAATAGAAAATTGGTATAAAGGTTATGCATGTCTAATTTCAAGAAATATTCAGATTTTATTAATATTTTTCATTTGTTTTTCAAACTGTGGTCAGGGTATGGTGCAGAAAGAGAAAATCAAAACTTGCCAATGGGCAATCCCAAAGCGTAAGGAATGAAATCTTTGGCGCTTGGATTTTTTTAAAAATCAACTACTGTAATTGGCAATATTTAAAACAAAAAATAAGGATCATAATATGAGAAAACCAACAATTTCCCAATATTCCTCAGTGATTCCATGCAAACTCGAGATTTCATACAATTGATTCATACCTTTTATTTTAATACCCTAAAGGTATTGAACAAACAGCTTTACATTCCTCTTCACTTTAGAGCTGTGAAAAATTCTTTCCAAATTATGGTGACATAAAAAATATTTGGTGGCATTTTAAGGATTCACAACAACAAATGGCTATAATATCTGAGAAACTAGCATGAACCCTGTGTATCAAACCATCTTACGTTTTCTTTAACAGAGAAACAGCATTAATAAATAATAAAGTGAAATGGATGATAATTAACTGGAACACAAGAAAAATGTACAACTCATGCATTCTGGTCAGTAAATACATGTAACAGTAATAGAATGCTGGTTAGTGTTTCCCTTTACCTTCATCTGCACTTCAGAGATCCCCAAATTTTTTATCTGACCCCCAGTTTTGATACCAAAGTTTGTTTTTTACTCAGTCTGACCCCCAGTTTTCACACCAAGGAGATTTTTGACTCTCAGTCTTGTATCCCTAGGGGATACACTGCTGGTAGAAGAATGTCAAGGTACACCCCGTGAGTCAATTAACACCCTGGGAGTCAATTAACACAACATCAGCAGTACCAAGTCTTATTAAATGTTGTAGCCAATTTGTTATATTAATTAAAGTTTTTAAAACTGAAATCTCTCTTTCAAACAAGCATAGGAAATGAAATTGTAATGCATATGAAGGAAATACCACTACTCAATAAGACAGTACAGAATAGTGAACTGCCATTCAGTTGTATTATATTTAAACCTAATTATAAAAAAAATGTATCTGATTCTATCAATATTTATAACTACATAGATTTAACTAATTCAAAAAGGCATACAATGTGGAATCTTCACATACAGAAACTTTACTGAAGAAATTATTTCCACCCTGGCATGCACCCCACCCTCATAGTCATTCCCAGTGTTTTTGTTGAAGTAAAATCAACATTACAATGAGCTAAAACACTGATTATGAAATTGCAAAATATGTCAAGACAAGTGTTAGAAACATATGGCAATCTGAATGAAATAAGCTAGATAGTTCACCTAAGAGGGTAATACCTGCGTATTTCAATATGTACATTCGAAGTTCGAACAATTGTCATTCATACCTCTCCAAACATTAACATTATTCCATAAATCCAGATATAAAGGCAAAAACTGGTTGTCCTAGAGCCCTTCCTGTGTCCTTCTGTCCGTCTACTTGTGCGTGCGGCGTTAGTATCACCTGAGACCGTCCAATGCACAACAGTACCCGAACGTGTTTTGGATAGGGTGTTGTTGAACCACAAACTGAAGAAGGCACGGTAAGCTAAAAATAGCTCGCCAGAGTATTGACAATACAGACCGACAGTACACATGCTTAGAAGCATTTCAAAACCTGTCCAACCAGTTCTCAGGTGTATTTTTGTCACATGAATTAAGCCGCAAACATTGCACGACTGAATATTTACCGGAAACAAACTTTCGTATGTATTTGAAAACTCTCGGTCCTTACTATATTCCGTGGCGCTCACCGTCTCTTAAATATATTGTATTGTCATAGCTACAATACAACGCCAAGAGGTTAACCAAGGTCTACAAACTAAGAATTGTTCTTCCGCAATATTGTATAGATACACACAATAAACTAAACACGCATAAAACTAATTAATATATATTATATCAGCTAGTATAGGTACATACATACATACATACATACATACATACATACATACATACATGTGTTTATTCAGATTCATACATTAAATGCATAGATAAAAACATGCTCATTGTTCTACTGAAAAGGAGATGTTCTAAAAATAAAAATATAGCTAGTGATAATATTACATACAGCACGTATCATTTTGGCGAAAGCAAATTCAAAATGAAAATAAATTAGAAATGGATGGTTGATAAGGCTGAGTCCTTCACACTCATATTCAAGCTGAACAGTCAACAGGTTAAATTAAGCTTGCAATCACGTTTTCCTATTTGTTACTGTTGAGTAAAATCGTAGAAAAAAATTAGACTATAAATACATCATCATTAAGTAGGCTGTCTTAAAGTGTGTAGGCCTTAGGAGAATCGTTTGTTTTGACACACATTTAGTCTTTCTTTGAAGATAAGTAGTTGATTATATCTTTATAATTCTCGTTTTAAAAATATAAAAAAGCACGGTTAGACTGACGGAGCGCTGCTAATGCTTGCTAAGAATTCATCAAATGTCGCGTGAAAGTGTCATAAAATCTATATTTAAAAAAAAGTAACGATGAGTAGTTAATTTGACTTCAAGGCAGACACAACAACAAGGTCTACCGAAACCGAAACAGGCTGATTCGGACCATGGCTGATTCGGACTAGGCTTATTCGGTCCAAATTACGGGATGATTCGGACCAGATTTTTGGCTGATTCGGACCATGTGAAATATCAATAAGTTTCATCTGAGATTTAAATGTGACACTTACATTTGTTTAAGACACGATATTTCTCATTATTTCCCAGGTACGTTGAGCAGTTCAAATATGCATTTAAGGAATCGATCATTAAATTGTATGCAGATTGTTGGGGACAAAAATCACAAGAACATGGTCCATGCAGCAACATTTATTCATGCATATTGATCTGAGTTTACTGGGGGGTTTTGTCCACACATACAGGTCTGGGTAGGTTTATGCCTTTGTTAGATTTATGTAGAATTTATTTATACTATTTTGCTACATACTAATAGTACTACATTAAACTTATATCCTAAAGGAGAAAACGAGGTGCTGTACAATTTTTGATTTCGTTCGATAAAATATCACGTTTATATCTTCTAATTTTGTGGACCTCGTAAGACGAATTATATTTTAATAATATTTGTTTTAAGCAACGTCTGTTAATGTTTTTCTGAATTCATAATCTATCATTTAATGTTCTGCAAATTATTAACACAGAAAAAATTAATGCAGATGATTTGTTTTCTTCTACGTATACTGGTATGAGTCTGAGTATGTTAATGCCTTTTTTTAAAAGCAAGATTTATGTGGAATATTTCTTTATCCTAAATAAATCATATTTACTAAAACAACGATCACCGTAAGTGATTTTCATTAGCTGTATTTATTATTTTTCATTGAACTGTATGAACATTGCTACTGAAAGTGTATACCGTATACTGCACAAGCGCAAAGATAAGAAGAATCGTATTATTATTTAATTTTATTTATATAATATGGCCATGGAGAACTAACATGGTCCATAAATTATGGCACATTGTTTCAGTAGCTGACTGGTGGTGATCCGTTTCTCAGCATAGGACTTCCACAGTGCCATCAACCGTCCCTGGCATTATAGTCTGCTTACGTTGGTATCTCCTTAGTTGGCTTCCTTGTACAAAAGCAGCAGCAGAGAGGGTGGACCCTACAAATTTGTAGAGACCCTATTTTTGAAAAGAGTTTTTGCCTTAATAATGAAAACTTCTCTAATTGACCAGATTTTTTCTGATTTTTTCGCAATCTGGTCACTACGCGTATGTCGTCCACCCTCTCTGCTGCTTTAATTAACCAAAGATTTTATCAAGACCTATTCGATATCTAGATCTTGGATCATGTAGATTTATTGTTATAAATCCAAACGGAACAGCTTGTGCTTTTGAAAAGAAGTTTTTAAATTTAATCATGTCCATGTCGCCTGAACACCAAGTATAATAAATATTCTGTAGAGTATAATTATCTACGCCATTAAACACAACCAAAATATTGCAGTTGTCTCTGATTACTTTTGGAATTTGTGTATATCTCTGGGTAACATAAATCACATCCGTGTTTTTATGTCTACCTCGAGAAAATATTCTAGCTGGATTTGATTGCTTGTCCAGCATCACATCATCGTACACTACGAGATTATTAATGAATCCATCTAGGTCATCTACAGATGGAGCTTCATCAATATCGGTTATAAAATCAATAATATCATTTCCGTCTTCGTCCAGTAGTTTTGCATTTTTATTAAAATCTTTAAGTACTTCATAGCATCGTTGATCATCTACAGATGGTGCTACTAAATACAGTTTGTTCCACTTGAGCCATCTCATTATTAGATTAAGCAGTAATTGTGTCTTTCCACTTCCGGACGGACCTATTATAATCATTCTGATAGAATTTGGTAACGCTGGATGGTGCTTTACTGGCTCTTGTTTTCGTGTCGCAGAAAAGTCAATTCTATCCATATAATTAATAATATGAGTCTATATTGTGTTCGATGCAGAGTATCTACACCTACTACTGAATTAACGACAATAGCAACAAAAAATAAAAGACGTGCACTTACAGGTAAGTGTGTGAAATGTGGCACCAAGAAATATAAGTTTATTCCAACAAAGACAGGTGGGAGTGATATCGCTGCTTCGTTAGGAAAATTACCAGGAACTCCATGGGCTAAATAACCCGGTGAGAAACATTTACCCAGATATAATTATTGTGGTCCTGGAACTCGCCTCGATATCAGACTCGATAACCAAGATCAACCAAAACCAGGAGAGTATCCAGTAAATAAGATTGATCAAGCGTGTCACGTTCATGATGTCGCGTATAAAAGTAAAGATTTGCAACAACGACATCTCGCAGATGTGAAATTGATTCACGCGTTAAATTCTATACCTAATAAATCTCTCAGAGAATCTCTCGCTAGCTTTCTAGTAAAAACTGCTATGAAAGGTAAACTAGTGCTAGGGGCTGGTAATTAATTATATGACTATTATAATGAAATCTGTTTATTATTCCCCGAGAGGATTCTGGAGAGGTAAAGCAGCGATTAGTAAACTCGCCGAAGCAGCAAAAGTTTCACGTGATGTTGCTGCATCATGGTTAGCACGACAGGCAATATGGCAAATCTTCCTAAGTCCACCTAAAAGAATTCAGGAGGCGCATTTTGATGTTAGCATTCCTAATGAAGTTCATCAAGCGGATATACTGTTTTTACCACACGATACCATTAAAACACGTAGACGTCAATACACGTATAGATACGCGTTAATTGTCGTTGATGTTGCGAGTAGATATAAAGAAGCGGAGCCATTATCAACAAAGACAGCATCTGAAGTTGCATCTGCGTTTGAGCGCATTTATCAACATGGTGGTCTACGATGGCCACGGTTATTACAAGTTGATCCTGGTAAAGAATTTCTTGGAGTAGTATCATCGTTGATGAAGAAACATAACGTTAAAATCAGACGAGGACATACTGAAATTCATCGTGATCAGGCAATCGTTGAACGATTTAATAGAACACTTGTTGAGCGGTTATTTGGATACCAATATGCAAAGGAAATATCTACTGACCTCAAGGATAGATCTCGTGAATGGGTTGCAAGATTACCGAGTGTGATAGCTGCGTTAAATGATGAAATTACTCGTGCAACTTCCATGAAACCTTCTAATGCGATCAAAAAAATATATATATACCAATACGACGTGAATCTTTCTCTCAACCAGTATTAGGTAATGTAACTGTAAGATATTTATATGAACCTGGCGAACTTGAAGGTGGTAAAAAAGAGCAACCGATCCTATCTGGAGCGTGACTACACATAAAATTTCTAGCGTGGTTAGATCCACTGGTAGACCTCCAATATACAGACTAGATTCTACAGCTCCTCAACGTGGATTTGTACGTGAATAATTGCAAGTAATTCCTGAGGATACGCAATTACCACCAAGCTCAATTTTGTAAACGTCCAGAACCTCGACGTCGATTACACTCTAGACAGGTCAGCATCACATTATCACGTGTATGACCGAGATCACTATTAATTCTGTCTACGGTGAATTGTCTTGGATTAAAACACTGTCATGACATCTTACAGTTGCAACTTGCGCAACGATTATTCTGTTGTTGTCTTAATGTTATAATAAATTCAGCATCAAGATCAAAATCACGTTTATTTTTTTTTGTCACACTGTTTATAGCTGACTAATTTTTTATTGATATCGACATTGTTAGTGATTTCTTCAGTTATTACGTAATCTACAATAACCCTACGCAGTTGCGATATTCTCCTGTCTCGAGATACGGCGAGATAGACTAAATTCGACCATTCAATACGATCATCTACAATCCAGATTCTAGTATCAGCTATAGTTAATCCCTGCGACGAGTGAATTGTTATAGCGTATCCTAACGTCCATGGCGATTTATCCATGTTCAACGCGCTCTCAACAACATCAACAGCAACCAACACGACATCATTCAAGACAAGATTTTGTACTCGGACATTTTCAGCGTCTCCACCTGGTATTTCAACTTCAATATTCTGTCGTCGACTATCTGCTGGGCGATAACACAAAGGTACAGGTAGATCCGGAAACTTTTCTTTATGTAACGTAAATAATTTCTTTTGTAGTTCATCACGAACTATCTTTCTACTCGCGACTATCAAATCAGCAGGTCTCCATAAAGTCCAAAATTCATTCATAGAAATTTCTGCAATTACTTTACGCAGTATCTCGCATTGTATTTGATCTGGCTGCAGTCTGATCAATCTTTTAAGCTTTTTTAGCGGTTCATCAATAGCTCTATGGTCATCATTTATTTCTTCGTAATAATCTACATTATTCTTTAGCCATTCATGTGGAGACTGTCCAACAAAGGGTGGTGGTTGACCATGATCGCCACACATAATCACAGCAGTATTCTTCAATAACAACCATTCAAGAAATGTTTTTAGTGTTTCTAACGACACCGTGCATATCTCGTCCCATATGATATACTTAGGTATATATTTTTCACCCATCCGCGATGGAGTCCACGTATCTCCGCACCATCTAAAGAAACTGTGATATGTACATGATTTTACTCCTCGTTGCTTTATTTCTCTAGAAAGTTTATATGTAGGTGTCAAAACAATTATATCTGAGGTATTATTTATAAATAAGTTAATCGCACGAGTTGTTTTACCTGAACCTCCACACCCATTAAGATAAACGGTTTTATATCTAGATACAGGATCGTACACAGATGGTGCAGATGACTTTGATATTTGATTATTATTTCTGTAATATGTCTCCGCAATTTCAACATCGGCAGATTCAGAATAACTAAGTATATTTTCTTGTTTTATCCTCCACGTCCCCCATTCACCATTACCGAGTTGTAATAAATCTTTATATTTTTTGTGTACATAAAATGAATCCGTAGCGACTCTGACAGCGTAACGAGGAAATTTATTTATCATCGATAATAGATTTATCGAAACGTACGCTAGCATCGAAGATCTTAAATGAGTAAACTGCGGTGACTCGCCATCAGTATAGCTCACAATGGTACCTAGTTTTGTTCCATCTGATAAATAAGCATTACATCTGTTTATAAATGTATTTTTCTCCATCGTATCAGCGATTATAAAATCTAGTTCAGCATCGTCCATAATCAATCTTGTACACGCTCGTTTATGATCATGTGATCCTCCTTGTGTAAACTTACCGATTATTTTTCTGCCGAGATCTTTTGCAAGTTTTTCATCATGCTCGTTCCTGCATTTACTTATTTTAAGGATATGATCTTCATCAATATCAGGGAATTCTTTCCTGGTATCATCGATATTAAATCTGTCCGGTTCTGGTAACCAAACTTGCTTCTGTGAACTATACGATATAATCGCTTCAGTTACTCTCAACGATATTAAAAATCCAGCATCAAGCATATATCGCAATAGTACTATCGGAACCCAACATCGCTCTGAAAAATGTTTTCCGAACCAAGTATAAGTAATCGCATGGAGATCTTCTCTAAACTCGAATGATTCTACGTGAGCAAATCCTGTTAAGTCAAAATCTGGTAAGGGTCCGTTTATTGCAACCCTGGTCATGTCATGTGTAGGATGTCCGAATCTCTTAAAGTATTTAGAACATGCTCCATATCCAAGAAAACTCCCATGATAACATGCTACCATATCAACCGATATAACATCACTATGGTTGTATTTGGTGTTCCATAATCCACCGTGCCCATATTCTATACAACTTTTCTTGACATCTTCAAAAAATTCCGATCGTGTCGTTTTCCATGAATTTTTCTCCTGAGCGAAATGAGCAGCGACTGACGGAACAGTAAAACAATTATTCAATAATTGTCTAACTATGACATCATCAGAGGTATATTCACGCCAAAGGCGTTGCGCAAGATGTTCCATTTCCTCATGGAGAGATTCTGTACGATAAATATCACCATTAGGTCGTACAAATTGATCGTAATGATTATATTCAGAACTCTGAAATAACCAAACAGAAACAGGATCGGTTTTACTAATATTCTTGATAAAATCAAAGATATCACCGTCATAAAATTTAACCGTTCTATCTCGTGGAAATATTGTTACTGCAGCAGTCCATGCGTGCGCGTTATGATCAATAATATCTATCGGAGTTCCATTTTTTATATATTTCGGTTTGTACAAAATCTCTCCGGTTAATGTTTTCACTGCTATTGGAAATCTTAATTTTTTCTCTAGCTCAGCAACGTCGCTGATAGACGCTCCAGTATCTTTAACGGACTCTGCCCAGGCATTTATTTTTTTAAGTCTTAAATCAGTTAAACCATTACCACGTATCGCGTTTGTAAAGTGTTCTGTAACTCGCTCAGCTACGCAGTTTATCCTCGTTGACGAAGTCAGCGATGACAGTTTCATCGGTTTGAGATCCGCAACATCAGGTTTATTATTCAGCGGAAATATTCCATAGACAACCGCAGTTACAGGGTACGATCTCTCATAATACGACTTATCTATGCCAGTTAGTATTCCTGGTTTAGATTTATTACTCAAGAAGATATTACCCCCGGACTGCACACGGACTGGATCACGCTTATCACGAATAATCCAGATATCGTCATCTATCTCTACAATAAACTTTATTTAAATGAAATATTTTTGATTATCAAGGTGATTAATAATTACTTTTCCTCATTTGTCATTCATCATATTAACGATATGTCCTATCCTGAAAGTTGACCATGCATGAACTGCACCATCGTCACGAAATTCCTTCTTGGCCTCACGGATACGTTTAGTTATATCCGCATTCGTTAAAGCTAGATCTTGCACCGAAATACTAAGTTTATACTCGGGTAGTCTGTCAAGATCGAATCTGGTTGCGTAGGGTTCAATTGCGGATAATTCTTCCATATTATAATTAAGGCAAATATATATTTAATTGAATATTAATCTTTTGTATATGATTCAACCAAATCAATGTCACTGGCTAAAAATTGGTTATACGTCTCCGTGTAACAGAACATGCGTGAATGAATATTGTAGTTATCATATGCAATGCGTCAGAAATGGGAGTCTAGGACCAAAACCGTGTATTGTTTGTAGCGCTGGAGTGCGAGGAAAGACTCAACTGTGTGCGCAATGCGGTGGTAAAAAATACAGAGAGTTGAAACGATATTATGATAAAAAATATAACGCTGACTCTAATATATAAACTGAAGAAGATTATCTGGCTAGATTTTCAAAAAACAATGATTTAGACAAATAGTATTATATATAAATGGAGCAAAATGAGTTTGTGTCACATCCAATCCTTACCAATTATGAAACATCTCGTAATGGCATCATCAGGAATTACAGGCTGAAAAAACCAGTCGGTAGTGTTACCAATACTGGTTATCTTGCGTTTAATACCAAAGGAAATAAACATTATTTGTCACATAGATTTGTGATCGAGTGTTATTTTGGATTGATCAAAGATGGGTATGTGGTTGACCGCATCAACGGCAATAAACTTGATAATTCACTTGGAAATCTACGTATTATCACGCAAAGTGAAAATTGTAAATTTGGAAACACAGGTCGCGCAGGACATACTGTAAAACCTGTTAAATCAGTGAATGCAGAATCTGGAGAAGAAATTATGTTCAAGTCAATTTATTCCGCTAGTAAATACTTTAATATAGCATCTAGATCAGTGAAATACGTGGCAGACGGGGTTACAAGATCTACTTTTTCTTTCAAATTTGGACAGAATATTATTTTCCAGTACTTGGTATCAGATGATCAAGCGAGACTGAGGCAAGCATAAAACTTTTCAGTATCTTTTACAAGTAATAGTACATGATATTATTTAGCTTGCAATCTGCATTCAGAAAATATTATAAGATCTTAAGATGGTTCTCCAGAAGTGGGTTACATAAACTGTATTCGATGACACAAAACATTCTTTACTTAATCAGATTTAATTATTTTTTAAAAAGTTTTTATTTTGTTGATTTTGTTCTGAAAACCGCGTTTTTTGTTCGAAAATCTCATTTTTTGCATGAAAAATAACCAAAAATCAGTGAAAATCAGTCAGATTTTGACAAATTCTGAGGGTGAAACCTCCAGGAAGGTTAACGGGAATTAACATTAGGTTTTAAATTTATCGATCAAAAACTGGTTTTTTCCGGATTTTTATCGTAATTCGCTAGTAAAAAACTACATAATACGAGCAAAAGAACTGAAAAAAAAACAGTTTTTGATCAACAAATTTAAAACGTAATGTTAATTCCCGTTAACCTTCCTGGGGTTTTGACCCAACGAAAACTAGCAAACTCAACGAAAACTTTGTACAACGGGTAATATTGTACTTGATACCTACTGAAACATAATGGTTGGGATACAATATCCACGTGTGTAGGTTGCATTATACTAGACAGAATATGTTAATTTTCCCAAGGATTTTGTTTAGCTATTATCACAGTCCCTGACTCTGTCAGGGGTCCATCATTATCGCTGTCATTTTCACTCGTATTTTCACAATGCTCTCTTAACTGTCTTATACAAAAGTTCATAATCTTTCTCTGTTCGTATCCATGAGATAATTCTAGCTTGATTTTGTCAATAGCGTTTGAGAGAGGTACAAACAATTTTACTTGATCATCAGTGACAGTTGCCAGTGACTTTAACATTCCTTGCTGGATAATTTTCATAAACTTGTAATCAGCGAATAGCGTAAATCTGTTCTCGTTCTTTCGTTATTGTAATGAGTCAAAATCACATAGAATCTTTTCAGCATTAAGATTGTCAGATACATTGATACCGTTATGTTGTAATTTTTTAATCTCAGAAATAATGACATTGATATTTTCAAAATTCATTATATAATAAGTGTTTATTTAATATAAAAAATATTAGCTCCCATGACTTTTTTTGTCAGGGAGCTGTGTGATATATGGTTATATACAATGAAGATAATGGTTATATACAATGAAGGTGATTATATGGTTATATACAATGAAGGTGATTATGATTATATACAATGAAGATGATGATTATATGTAATGAAGATGATGGTTATATATAATGAAGGTGATATATGGTTATATACAATGAAGATGATGGTTATATATAATGAAGGTGATATATGGTTATATACAATGAAGATAATGGTTATATATAATGATGATAATGGTTATATACAATGAAGGTGATATATGGTTATATACAATGAAGGTGATATATGGTTATATACAATGAAGATGATGATTATATACAATGAAGATAATGGTTATATACAATGATGATGATTATATACAATGATGATAATGGTTATATACAATGAAGATGATGGCCTTTTCTCTACCTGTGAACAGAAACTAGCACACCCACCCCAAATATCAAATCCGTAGGGTGCAAAACTGACACCTACTACGTGTTGACACGCTGGTAGGTATACTAAATTCTGTTCACAAATAGACTAGGGCTCGGCCAAGGCCCCCAGTAGATTATAAATCTTGGCCTAAAATCGCCTCCCGCAGACAATTTGTCTTTCTCGGGTTTCGAACCATGGGCGCCAGGACGAGAGTTTCTACGCGCTATCAACTGAGCTATCAAACCTTGTTATAAATACATACTGAAAAAATTAGTATGTATTTACCAATAACCTATTTCCTAAAAACTACAGTAACAAAAACCACAGTTTTCTATGTAAAATGGGATTTCTAGTTTCCAAAAAATATATATAATTCTACAATAACACTGTGCGTAAGCCGTAACCAAGGAAATTGATTTAGTCATAGCGGATATTCTTAAAATAACTTTACGTGGTACAGCCGTTATGGAATAATCAATATGCAGCCCAACCTTCTAGATAATAGATTTCGATTGTGCACTGTGCACGGATTTTATGTAAACAAAGAATACAGTATTATAGACAAGCACTATACATCTGGATATTTTTTTTTTTGTTATGAAAACGCATTATGATTTTACATACAGGTTTATATTTAGTTCTTCATTTCTTGTGTCCAGAATGCGATTGCTTTGGTCTGTAAGTTTAAAGTGTATCCTTGATAATAACGGATTATGAACTCGCAGGTACACGGGGTTAATTGGCTCTGATACAATTAACGAACCGGGAGGGACTGATGGGCTGAAACTGAATAATATATACCCTTGCTGGGCCTGGCTAGACTTAGAAAGATCTATCTGATAGCTACCTTCAATAACATCGCATACCAGATTGATTGCAATTGTTGTTGTTATATTTACAATGCCTGGTGATATATGACGTCCGGCACCAAAAGGGTTGTTATTGTGTTTTAGTATAACCGGTGGTGGGGCTATTTTTTTCCATGATTCAATTACTCCCGGATAATATTCTTCAATAAGATCATTTAATAATTTCTTCATTTCAGCGTTATTTGAATCTGGTATAATAAATGTTTGTAAATTTTTTTCTGTTATTTTATAATGATCAAGGAATACTTGTTTAGATTCTGGATTTGTGTAGCTATTTCCATCGAGTTTAGTCGCAGTGTTTATAATACTTCGATTGACGATGTATAAATCGAATAAGACACCATTTAAATGTTTTATTGACTCGATTATTTGCTGCTTTACACTTTCATTATAATGTTGTGATAATGAAATAAGTAAATTTCTTAAATCATTAAATGTTTTATCGTATTCGGGTTTAAGAGTATCTAAAAAATGTTAAATAAATCTTACATCAACAGTATAGAAACTAATCTTCGTCTTGGTGTCTGTGTTAACAATAAATAATGCTTTATTCAACTTGGGGATCCTTTTACCGTCAAAATCGGTAAAGTAATATCTATCGTCGTTTGGAAATCCAAATCTTGTATTACTCCATGGTTGTTTTTTTCGATATTCTGGATTTTTAATGAATTTTTCTTCACTCGTTTTAAATTCATTTTTAGTTGGTTCTGAAACTCCATTATAAACAGGTGCAACTTCAGGCCATCCTAACACTGATCTAATCGAACTTTGATAAATGTCTACGAGGTAATCAGGAGAATTTATTTCAATCGCCGCTGATAATGTTGGTTCATAAACAGTGATCGCTATTTTAGATTCTTCCCCTGTGATAGATTTAATTCTGCGTTGAAATTCATCGTTGATCTGTTCTATTTCATAACTGCCAGTTGTAATTCCAACAACTTGCCAATCAGGACTTCCATCTGGTTTATTTTTATACGCAAATACCAGTGAATTATTTGCTGGTTGTCCACCAAATGGTTTTGACCTGATATTTGGCCAGCTATGATAAACTCGTAATTGCGCTAGCGCTATTTCCTTTGCTGGAATTATAGTTGGAAAATTAACGCTAAATTCAGGATTGGTTGAACTTAATGATATCATAGTAGTTTTTGATGGCGTTGTATTAGCTACGATCTGCTGAAGTAATTCTAACGATGACATTATTATTACCGTTATTATTTAATTCTCCATCTTTCCGTTATTGTCACTAGCGATTATGAATGCTTCATCGTAGGTTTTCATTATCGTTACGAACTCCTCATCAGATATTTTACCATCACTGAGATACGCTGAAATATACGAGCATAATTTAGTGTAGGTGCCTGTTGCTGTGTGCAATTTCATTATGTACTCATTTAGTTTATCATTTGTACACGTAGATATTTTCTTAGCGATAATACTGAAAATACCTGCACATGTTGTTGCCGTTGAAACTATAATTGTTACAACTGCAGGAGCTGTCATCGTTATTGTTGATAGTAATAATCCAGTTCCAGCAATAACAGCAGAAACCGAGTATACCATTATATCAATAACGACCATACGTCGACGATATTTTTTTACCTTTATCGTGTAATCGTCAATGATATTTTTTAGTTTGGTTTGACACTCACATACTTGAGCGTATCTGTGACATTGAACGTCATTAAATGACTCTTGATTCATTATATTTATCTAGATAACTAATTGAGGAGTTTCAGCTACAAACTCAATACACCACCAATAAGTCGCTGCGGTTAACTTTTTATCATTCGCTATCAGCATAAACGTTTCCTCGACATCTTTGTTAACACTATAGACACAATTCCAGAAAAATCATCGGTTGAATGACGCCATGGAAATGTAGTAAATATACTGAATTTTGCACTGCTAAATACGGACAGTCTATATACACCAGTGACCTCTGCGGTATGTTTAAAAGTGTTATTTTGCTGCGACCATGTTGCTTTTCCTGATGCTACCGTATATACCATGTTAATGATCTGCTTGTGTGGAATTTTAACAAGATTAGTTTTTTGAATAATATTAGGAATGCCACTAATGATATCGTTGAGTCTTGTGTTAATGTCAGCGAGATTAATAATAACAGTTGGTGGAGTTCCAAAAAAGTCATTAATAGATCTGTTTACATTTCTACGAAAATTTAGAAATGTTTGTACATGATTAAAATAATCAGCTCTAAATGTAGCAATTCAATCATTGATTGTCGTTAACGAAGTCATTATTGGAATTTCCTTATCATCGACGTATTTCTTCGTTGCAGCGTCAAAATCTGTTTCTGGTGTTCTGAGATTATTAATACCATTATTATTCATGTCGAGAATTGCATGCATTATACCACCGCGCACTGACACGTACTTGGATTCTTGATCATCGACGTATTTTTTCGTTGCAGCATCATTATCTGTGGTTGGATCTCCAAGATGTGTAATTTTTCTTCTTGACATAATAATGTCACCAGTAAATACATCACCAGTTTTCTTAACATAATCGTTAACCGATTTACCGGAATCCTGTATTTTACCTTGATCAGTGAAAGTAACGATATTATTAACAACCGCGTTGGAAATTCGTACAAGTACATCTGGTAGTTGATCATCGACGTATTTTTTCGTTGCTGCGTCTGTATCTGTGATTGGATCTCCAAGATGTGTAATTTTTCTTCTTGACATAATAATGTCACCGGTAAATACATCACCAGTTTTCTTAACATAATCGTTAACCGATTTACCGGAATCCTGTATTTTACCTTGATCAGCAAAAGTAATGATATTATTAACAACCGCGTTGGGAATTTGTACAAGTACATCTAGTAGTTGTATATTACTCGTTTTTAATCGTCCTTGTTTGTCCTGAAAAACGACGACTTCATTTTGATCCACACTTGTGATATTTAATAAATCATCGATTTCATTTCTGAGCTGATCAAGAGTTGCATATTTAGATAAATCGATCTTCTTATCTTTCTTGCGAGTAGATCTTCCATAAATATCTACCATTATATTTACTGATATCTGTTTAAGTGTTATGACGTAGTGTAGTGAACGCGTGCACGACTTTATGAGGCGGTGCTGTTGATTTTGATACAGCATCAAGCACAGCGAGGGTTTCACGACCGCATATTGGAGGATCAGTTATTTTTTGTGTCAGTAGCGTTGAATGCCAGATTGGAATATCACCGGTAACGTACTTCAAAAATTCTTTTGGTGGTGCTAATCCATACGAATCGAAATAAATAATTCCACGTGGATCAATTGCATATCCGACTCAGTGCGTGCCTGGGCCAGAGCTTTTATTGAGATTAATGATAAAAACATCTCTGAAATTTTTTATTTTTAATTCCTTAGCAGCATTAAGTAAATCAAAATTGGACATGGGTGATATTTGTAAACTGTCCCGGGAAGTCTTAGACCCTTTCCGTACCATGAATACTGGGTTCCTGGTAGTCTTAGACCTTTTCCCTTTTTTTTTGATTCCTTGTCCGGTTGCTTTCTTTAACGCCATTCCAGCAGCTGTTCCAACAGCACCTAATGCAGCTGCTTTTGCAACAGCTGGGGCTGCAGCTGCTATTAATGCTGGTATAGCTGCAAGAAGTGGAAATATACCACCTGTCTTAGCAACGTCTTTGATGGCGCCCGCAGAAAGATTAAGTTTGACGCCTTTATTTGATTTTTTAGCGTCATTGAAGTTTTTGAACTGACGCTCGGTCAACGATAGTTTATTTGCACCGGTCATCTGTTCTCGCTTTAGCGATATTTTTATTCCACAATTATTTTTTGATGCTGATTGCGGCCTTTTAATCTGACCAGGAGTCAGACTCACACTAACGTGATGATATGACATTATTAATATTATGAACGATCTAATTACATGTTTTCTACTGGAGCATCAATAACTCTCATTCGTCCACCAACACCTTCGAGTAACATCGATTTATCGCTGAGTATAACGGCGATTGCTCTGTAATTAGCAATAACTCCTCGAATCACACGAGCTCGAAAATGAATATCTACAACAGATTGTCTTGTTAAATCTAAATGTTCTAGAGAAAAGTAATAAATCGGATACAGCGTTGTAAAATCTAGCTGCGATATTTGTAAACCAGTATCAATGTTTTGATCACGACCCATGAATGTCATTAATCGATGATAAGCCCGTGGCACATGGTTTTGATCGAAATTTAACAAAATATCCTCGGATGGTTCTTGATGTCCATTTATCCTTAATAAAACCTCAGAAACACCGAGTTTATCAAATATCATTATACTTTGTGTTTGATTATTTACTCGTGCAGTATTTTGAAGCGCAATAAATATGTCTTGGTCCAGAAACACCTTGCTGAGAAGCTATTTGCCACGTAAATAAACCATTAATTGCACTCTGAACAGCATCTGTGGTCATCGTTAACCATGATAACGTTGATTTACCACCTTGACTCATAAAAGATAGTAACCGATCTTCAGATATTGTTGGAGTCATCACTGGCATCCACAGCGAAAGTTTGGTCAGTGTAACTTTACCATGAAGTGCCCTAGTTGCAATATCTATAGCATTAGCATCAGCGCCCTCTCCCACAACGTGCCACATTGCATCATTATCATCGCTTTTTCGCACAAGTACAACTGTGTGTTTAGCTCCAAAAATAACTTTTCTAACATTTCTACAGAATCCAAAGATATGTGACAGTGGAATCACACATGAAAATCTTCTCCTATTATCTTTCAACATTGCTCGACGCGCTGCAAATCCTAAATTGAAATTTGGATTAACACTGTGCAATAACGGAAAATCAGCAGCAGGCCAGGGTATCATTCCAGCTGGTTGTGGATTGACTGCAGTATTCTGTGGTGTTTGTACTAAATTGTGTTGCCTACTGTCAGGGTGGTCAGAAGTATCTTTTGAGAACATCATTGATGGACCAGCTGATCTTGAATAATCATCACTATATCGTGCAAGACCCAATATCGTCGTGGCAACGTCGACGTCTTTCTGGATTGATTCAATATTTTTTCCGTCAATCATGTACGTAGCGCTATCAAATAACGCCATAATACCATTATTAACATAACCAGTTCTATCCTCAGCGGCATATTCAGTATTATCTGTCTTTATAATTTCACCTTCGACTTCAATAAATGCTTCAGCGGGTAAGAAATATCTACTTGTATCTTGAACCTGTAGTTCAATTCGTCCACGCTGATCTGGAATTCGTGCGTCGTAAGAATAGTACTGATAATCACGCACAGACTCATCTTTGAGAACTGGTGTGTCCATGTCAAACGCGGGGTCAGATATGCGCTTAAACATCTTTATTATTATCATCTTCGTCTAACTCGAAGACCACTTCCTGCTATCAAACTAGCGGTTATATTTTTTTCCTTTTCCGACATTGGTACATCAGCCAACTCTGCTAGTTTTTGATTAGCGGCTTGATTTATTATTTTACTTACACTTGCGGGCATCACTTCAGTGCTAGCCAATTTCACACGTTGAGGTCGGGTCGCTTGTGGTCTGCGTATTAATCTTGATAGTCTATCTTTGATCGCCGAGAATGCTTTGCTAGCAATATTACCAACAGCGCCTATACCTTTTTCACGAACAACATCAATAGCTTTCATTCCTAGCTGCTTTGCAATCGGTATTGCTTTTGGGGCTATTCTTCTAAACAGACCCTGAACAACATCACCTAATCCATCTCCGTAGGTCGCTTTGTATACCGGTAATCGAGAGTTTATTACCCTGACCATGGTAGGTCCACGTTGAGTACCATGCACGATCATTTTGTTATTAAGTGACTTTATCACTAATTGTATCTAATCACTGTGGTAATCATCGGCGATTTCATTAATGAGAGACCGATATACATTAATATCCATGATACCGCCTGTAAATAATCGTTTGCAAATATCAGCTGCTTCATTAATGATTTCTGATGAATTATTACCAGATCGTTTTCCTCCAGTGAGGATTTCTAGTCGATCGACATCAGCAAGGACATTATTGGGACAGGTAATAAGACCACTCCCTAAACCACTTCCAGTTGCACCAGAAGAGGTATCTGACGGCCAATATTCTTCTTCTTTCTCTTCAATTTGTTTCGGTGGTGTTTTTGGTGATTCTGGATAATCACGAAGTGATTGCCCAAATGTTTTTGGTGTTTTTGGTTTTGGAGATGTTTTTGGTAATTCTGGATAATCACGAAGTGATTGCTCAAATGGTTTTGGTGTTTTTTGTTTTGGAGGTTTTTGTTTCTTTTGTTTCATTTTTTCTTGTCATTTTTGTTGTTTTTGTTGTCGTTCTTGTTGTTTTTGTTGTTCTTTCTCCTCTCTTCTTGATTGAATTAAATCATCAATTTTCCTAACATAATCCTGATATAATAGATCATTATCTCTAGCTTGTTCAACATTCATACGTATGCGATATAAATATTTTTGCCATTGTTCACTGTTTTTAATATCTTTTGCGTGTTCAGATTTCATTAATTTACCTCTTCGACTAAAGCTATCCACAGCAAACTCAGCTAGATCATCTTGGTTCAATTTATTAATTACCTTAATAGTTTCTTTATTAAATTTATTTTTCAATTCAGCAGTACTTATATGACCCGCTGATTTTGGTTTAGGGGCTGGTGCTTCAACACCTTCTGCTTCAGCACCTTCTGCTTCAACACCTTCAGGTTGATCTTCATCCTCAGGTATTTCCGGGACTGGCATCGCAGCAGCTATTTTGGCTGGAAGTTCTTCAAGAATCTTTTTTGTTTTCTTAGTTCTTCTTGCTATTTTTTCAGTTGCTTCAGCGGTTTTCTCTAACACAGGTTGAATACCTTTAGTTGTCTCAGTGATAGGTTTAAATAATTTTTTTGTATCCTCTTCAAATTCAACTTGAGATTCCTGACACGATTGTAGTTGTTGCTTAACAGAATCACGAACAGGTAGATATTTTTTAATTGTTTTTAGTCGCTCTCGAGCTAATTTAGCTGAGTGTGGTTCTCCAATACTCATTATTGATAATATCTATAATGGCTGTTTAATTTATAGCAGCAGAGAGGGTGGACGACATACGCGTAGTGACCAGTACGTGAAAAAATCAGAAAAAATCTGGTCAATTAGAGAAGTTTTCATTATTAAGGCAAAAACTCTTTTCAAAAATAGGGTCTCTACAAAGTTGTAGGGTCCACCCTCTCTGCTGCTCAGTAGCTTCTCATGGCTTGATGGTTCTACCATGGTCCATTCTCCACAAATATACTAGCCAGCATGTACAGTTACCATATGCTAAAAGATGGCATCAAATTCTTGACAACAATGGTAACAACATCATCATGTTTGCCTTTATTTCCTGTCAGTTTATAGATAATTCTGTTCCTTGAGTTAATTTCGTCTAGAAATTATGCTGTATGTAACGCAGAAAATTTTCAAGTCAGCGTCATTGAATGTATCTAAAAGTAACTAATTTCTTTAAATGTTTAGTGTGAAAAAAAATTGTTACTTTTAGTTGCATTTTATGATGCTGACCCGAAAATTTACTGAGATAAGATATAATAAAATTCCCATTGCTCCATGGTACGAACTATAGTGAAATAGACCAAGCTGTGGTATTGATCTTACTTCTTTGATGAAAGATGGAAAGGTTTCAAAATTGGCAAATTCAACTTATAATCTGCATCAACATAAAGGCCATCAAATACAGTACCTTTTGAGAAAGTGACAGGTGTGAGGTGAATTTGTTTGCATTTGCAAAATGCACAATGGAGAGAATGTTGGCATACTTCTGTGTTACTTGCATGTACTGTGGCTGAAGTTTTTGTAAATACTGTACATGTGCAAATTGTAAATGATGTAAGCACACAGCTAACCAAAATGGCTTCACCCATGTGCTTGAAAAATCAGCGTGAATTAGTCTAAAGTACACTACCTTTAGCTACTATTACAATAAGGAAAACAAATTTTACCAGAGGAGGCAATTCTAACTGTTGAAAGTGCAAAGAATGAATTACAAAATATTTAAAAAGTCAAAACAGCTATTAGCTCATTGTTTTGCAATTTACCTCAGAAATCCAGAAACTGAAAATGATCAGGAAGAACTTGCAGTTCTTGTATATGTATGCATCTGAAATAAGGCAATCTTGTATACTCTGTAATCCAAATCATTCAGTAAAATATAGGAAATTAAAAGTTCTTTTAACAATACATAATATATATGCGGTCTTTTTTAAACAACCAAGATACTTAATGTGGAAAACCTGGGAAATTCATTCTCTTCAAAAATCTAACCCTGTGCATACTGCAAAATGGTAAAGTGCCATTAAATTTTAAACAAAATTCTTTTGATTTAATCATCCTATAATGAAAGAAGGCTCTGTTGATTTGATCAGCATGTAAAGAGAAAATATTCTCTGATTTCATCAGCATGTAAAGAAATAAGACCATCTTTGATTTGGCCAGCATGTAAAGAAGAAAGACTCTCCTCAATTTTTTTTATCATCATGTAAAAAAAATGCTACTCTCTTTGATTTGATCATCATGTAAAGAAAGAAGACTCTTTGATTTGATGACAAGATGAAACAAGATAACATAAGAAAAGATTTGCTTAAAGTTGGCATGAATTAAAACAAGATGATCAAATCAACGAGAGTCTTCTAAATGTTAGCCCCTTTTAAGTCATAACATATATATCAGCATGCTTTTAAGAATGAAGCTCTAGTCAGTTTCATACTGCAATGATATAAAAAACAATAAAGGCATTAAATCAAACATGAATTACCAGACATACAAACACAGGAAAATGCATGTGCATCAATATAACTGGACAAGATATACAGCACATAACTTAAAATAAATGCAAATAAACCATTTTAAGGACAGTAACAAAAAGTGAATTTAGTATTTGTATTTAACTTAAAGGCGCTAACATTTAGAAGACTCTTGTTGATTTGATTATGTTGTAAAGAAACAAGACTCATTGATTTCTTCATCCTGTAAAGAAAGAAGACAGATTTGATCATGATGTAAAGAATGAAGAATCATTGATTTGATCATGATGTAAAGAAAAACCTCTCTCTTTAATTTGATCATCCTGTACAGAAAGAAAATTCTCCTTGATTTGATCATCCTGTAAAGAAAGAGCACTCTCTTTGAATTTATCATCCTGTAAAGAAAGAACACTCTTTGATTTGATCATCCTGTGCAGTAAGAAGACTCTCGTTGATTTCATAATCCTGTAAATAAAGAAGACTTTTCAGGGATTTACAAATTTTATAAACATCAGCTCGCCCCTGACTGGACAACTGAACTTGCCATTGGATCATTTGAGCTTTCCCCAAATATTATATCACAACATGGGTAAAACAATAAGATAAAATAAGGTATATTGTACAGTAAATGTGTTACACTTATTGCAGCTTCTGTTACCTTTGAATCTCTGTTGACACCTTAATATCGGATGCCAATAATTATAGTTATCCATAAATATGTATGTAAATATACACATAGGTATATATATGTAGATCAGAAAGAGTTGGAAGAGCAAAAACAGACATGTATATAAACATACAGGGAGGGTAGAAAATATTTTTGAAACAACTATACTTTTTTGAGAGAGAATGTTTGTAATGATTTAATTATACTCAAAACTCATGCGTGTGAGAAAACTTAATTTATCCATTTACCTAACAATTATCATGTAATCAACTTCAAATCATTGACTTGCATCCAAATATTTGAGGATCCAACTAAACGGAATGATTTGAGAACACTTGTTTTTGTCCATTTAATATTTTGCCAAGCAATATATATTGAGTCTCCTGTTATTATCATGAATACATTATTACCATAAACACCACCTGTGGGTACTACATTTTACTAAAATCATTCACACTTTAAACGATATCTTCCTTGATGTTAATCATTGAAGATAAGTGCCTTTTATTTCCAAATACACACCTGTCAAGCAACTCGCATGAGTTATATTTTTAGCAACTGACACCTACTTGCCATAAAATTGGCAACATGCAATGAAACAATCTTTAAAAAGCCATTGTTTAGAGTCAGCAATGTGACAAAAATGACCAATACTAACTTAGGACCGGAAAATCTACAAATCCCTGATATGAACAAATATTATGAGTACAATGTACACAGTGACTCATGATTTAATATATCAATGCTATTCCTTATTTGTCAAAACTCGCTTTAAATAGTACATATTCACACTATCATGTATGCGTAAGAAAATGTGAGACTGGCCTCGACGTTGACTACATGATGGAAATTACGCATACAGTAGATGAAAGAAACTGTATTGAGATATGCAAAAGGAGGATGTGTTACATGTCAATGCTACATTTAGGTGCTGATATATGTATTGTGGCAAGATCACAGGGTATAAAACTTGCAGAACCTAAAGTATTAGGAACTCTACACAAAACCATATCTGTAAAATAGCTCACGCAGAATTCTCTATTTTACCCAGACCACCAACACTGAATAAAATTCTTGTATCTTGTATCCATTTCTAAAAATGTTTCCACCTGTCCATTGGCAAATGCCTTGCAAATTTGAGCTTGCCTGAGCCACATTTAAGCTTGTCCCAGGAGTGAGACAAATGAATTGTAAATCCCTGCTCTTTGATTTGACCACCTTGTCAAGAAAGAAGACTGTTTGATCTGACCATCCTGCAGAGAAAGAATACTTTCTTTGATTTGATCATACGTAAAGAAAGCAAACTCTTTGATTTGATCAACCTGTAAAGAATGAAGACTCTTTGGTTCGATCATCCTGTAAAGAATTATGACTCTTTAATCATCCTGTAAAGAAGACTCTTTGATTTGATCATCCTTTAAGGAAAGAAGACTCTTTGATTTGATCAGCCTGTAAGAAAAGAAGACTCTTTGATTTGATCAGCCTGTGCAGAAATAAGTCTCTTTAATTTGATCAGCCTGTGCAGAAATAAATCTCTTTAATTTGATCAGCCTGTGCAGAAATAAGTCTCTTTGATTTGATCAGCCTGTGTGAAGACAGATACATAGAGTAGCTAGATCTTTCTTCCAGAAATATGTGTTTCATTAGATTTCACAGTAATGGAGCCTATAATGGGAGGGATTGGTAGTGAAATGTATGGTGGGGTTCTGCATATTTCAAGACAAATTACAGGGATGGGGAAATTCTGGATGTATTAGTAGGAGAATGTTGGGTGGGGCTCTGTATGTTTCAGTATATATTATAATTATAGGGCCATAATGTGAGGCATTGGAAGTGTTATGTATATTTAATTTGCATTGTGTGCTTGACCTTTGTCTATAATTGAGGGTAGGAATTTGGGCTCACGGGACTAATTACATTTTCTTTAAGATTTTGTTACAGGGTAGCATTGGCCATTAAATTGATGCATTTAATGACTCACTATGCACCTTGTGGCTGATAAACTCTCATTAGAATAAAGGCCCAGTTAAACTT
>JAECUM010021937.1:0-55466 GCA_016617855.1 Megalonaias nervosa | reverse complement strand
GTTAAAGTTTGCATACATTAAGTTCTGGCTGATAAGGGATTGTGTATGATTTCCCATTTCATCCACCTTTGGACTTCTGCCAGACATTACCTCTATATTTACAGATCAGTTATCTGGTATTACTGATGTTCAAGATGGAATTCATTCAGAACACCAATGAATTCATTCAGAATGGTCTAGTAATTTTGTACTTTTGATCAAACTTATAAGTTGTTGGGTTCTTTTTATTCACAGTACTGTAAGTTCTTTTTTAAATTTTCACATTCTGTTCTGGGGAAATAAATTATTTGTTGAATTTGTCAGAATCTTGTTGGTTTTTGGTTCTTTTCTTTTAATTAGGTTAGTGGAATATGTCTTTAAGTTGAACTGCATTTTCAATTTTAGAGGGTTTAGTCATTTAAAATATTAATTGGAATTACAAATTGCTCTTTGAATTTAGGACTAAATCACTTTTGGAATTATTGTGAATTCATTTAAAGACATTTTGGATTATATCGTTGTAATACATCAAGACTTTTACCTCATCTTCACTATTCCAGTCTATTGGTACATCAACACATGCAAAATTCAGACACCACTGGAATTCATTAGTATACTCGATACTTTTGGACTTTTGATGCAACTTTTAAGTTTTGATTTTTTTTGTTCAATTCACAATACTGTAATTTACTTTTTAGATTGAATTTGTTGAATTGTTGAATTTTCCCAAAACGTCTTGGGTTTTGCTCTCTTCTGTTACATAGTTTAAGATCACAGAGTCATGAATCTCTTAAGACAGGTGGTCTTCAGAATTCCAGGTCTCTGTATAAATCTACAATTACTGTATAAAATACAGAAGTGAAGTTTATGCTTTCTTGTGATATGTTGGCATGTAGAAGCAGTGATCTTTAGTACAGTTTAACACAACTAGCATGCAAGCTCATGTTGAGTGTGTTGTTGTGGTACAACATATTGGTCAAAGTTTGCATACATTAAGTTCTGGCTGATAAGGGATTGTGTATGATTTTCCATTTCATCCACCTTTGGACTTCTGCCAGACATTTACCTCTATATTTGCAAATCATTTATCTGGTATTATTGATGTTCAGGATGGAATTCATTCAGAACACCAATGAATTCATTCAAAATACTCTAGTGATTTTGTACTTTTGATCAAACTTATAAGTTGTTGTTTTTTTTTATTCACAGTACTGTTAAGTTCTTTTTTAAATTTTCACATTCTGTTCTGGGGAAATAAATTATTTGTTGAATTTGTCAGAATCTTGTTGGTTTTTGGTTCTTTTCTTTTAATTAGGTTAGTGGAATATGTCTTTAAGTTGAACTCTTTTCAATTTTAGAGGGTTTATTCATTTAAGATATTCATTGGAATTACAAATTGCTCTTTGAATTTAGGACTAAATCACTATTTTGGAATTATTGTGAATTCATTTAAAGACATTTTGGATTATATCATTGTAATACATCAAGACTTTTACCTCATCTTCACTATTCGAGTAATTTTGGTACATCAGCACATGCAAAATTCAGACACCACTGGAATTCATTAGTATACTCGATACTTTTGGACTTGTGATGCAACATTTAAGTTTTAATTTCTTTTGTTTAATTCACAATACTGTAATTTATTTTTTCAATTGAATTTGTTGAATTTTCCCAAAACGTCTTGGGTTTTGCTCTCTTCTGTTACATAGTTTAAGATCACAAGAGTCATGAATCTAAGACAGGTGGTCTTCAGAATTCCAGGTCTCTGTATAAATCTACAATTACTGTATAAAATACAGAAGTGAAGTTTATGCTTTCTTGTGATATGTTGGCATGTAGAAGCAGTGATCTTTAGTACAGTTTAACACAACTAGCATGCAAGCTCATGTTGAGTGTGTTGTTGTGGTACAACATATTGGTCAAAGTTTGCATACATTAAGTTCTGGCTGATAAGGGATTGTGTATGATTTTCCATTTCATCCACCTTTGGACTTCTGCCAGACATTACCTCTATATTTACAAATCAGTTATCTGGTATTTTTGATGTTCAGGATGGAATTCATTCAGAACACCAATGAATTCATTCAAAATACTCTAGTAATTTTGTACTTTTGATCAAACTTATAAGTTGTTGGGGTTTTTTTATTCACAGTACTGTAAGTTCTTTTTTAAATTTTCACATTCTGTTCTGGGGAAATAAATCATTTGTTGAATTTGTCAGAATCTTGTTGGTTTTTGGTTCTTTTCTTTTAATTAGGTTAGTGGAATATGTCTTTAAGTTGAACTGCATTTTCAATTTTAGAGGGTTTAGTCATTTAAAATATTAATTGGAATTACAAATGGCTCTTTGAATTTAGGACTAAATCACTATTTTGGAATTATTGTGAATTCATTTAAAGACATTTTGGATTATATCATTGTAATACATCAAGACTTTTACCTCATCTTCACTATTCCAGTCTATTGGTACATCAGCACATGCAAAATTCAGAACACCACTGGAATTCATTAGTATACTCGATACTTTTGGACTTGTGATGCAACTTTTAAGTTTTAATTTCTTTTGTTTAATTCACAATACTGTAATTTACTTTTTAAATTGAATTTGTTGAATTTTCCCAAAATGTCTTGGGTTTTGCTCTCTTCTGTTACATAGTTTAAGACCACATAGTCATGAGTCTCTTAAGACAGGTGGTCTTCAGAATTCCAGGTCTCTGTATAAATCTACAATTACTGTATAAAATACAGAAGTGAAGTTTATGCTTTCTTGTGATATGTTGGCATGTAGAAGCAGTGATCTTTAGTACAGTTTAACACAACTAGCATGCAAGCTCATGTTGAGTGTGTTGTTGTGGTACAACATATTGGTCAAAGTTTGCATACATTAAGTTCTGGCTGATAAGGGATTGTGTATGATTTTCCATTTCATCCACCTTTGGACTTCTGCCAGACATTACCTCTATATTTACAAATCAGTTATCTGGTATTATTGATGTTCAGGATGGAATTCATTCAGAACACCAATGAATTCATTCAAAATACTCTAGTGATTTTGTACTTTTGATCAAACTTATAAGTTGTTGGGTTTTTTTATTCATAGTACTGTAAGTTCTTTTTTAAATTTTCACATTCTGTTCTGGGGAAATAAATTATTTGTTGAATTTGTCAGAATCTTGTTGGTTTTTGGTTCTTTTCTTTTAATTAGGTTAGTGGAATATGTCTTTAAGTTGAACTGCATTTTCAATTTTAGAGGGTTTAGTCATTTAAAATATTAATTGGAATTACAAATTGCTCTTTGAATTTAGGACTAAATCACTATTTTGGAATTATTGTGAATTCATTTAAAGACATTTTGGATTATATCATTGTAATACATCAAGACTTTACCTCATCTTCACTATTCCAGTCTATTGGTACATCAGCACATGCAAAATTCAGACACTACTGGAATTCATTAGTATACTCGATACTTTTGGACTTTTGATGCAACTTTTAAGTTTTGATTTTTTTTGTTTAATTCACAATACAGTAATTAACTTTTTAAATTGAATTTGTTGAATTGTTGAATTTTCCCAAAACGTCTTGGGTTTTGCTCTCATCTGTTACATAGTTTAAGACCACAGAGTCATGAATCTCTTAAGACAGGTGGTCTTCAGAATTCCAGGTCTCTGTATAAATCTACAATTACTGTATAAAATACAGAAGTGAAGTTTATGCTTTCTTGTGATATGTTGGCATGCAGAAGCAGTGGCTTTTAGTACAGCTTAACACAAGTAGCGTGCAGGCTCATGTTGAGTGTGTTGTTATGGTACAACATACTGGTTAAAGTTTGCATACATTAAGTTCTGGCTGATAAGGGATTGTGTATGATTTATTTCTGCCAGACATTACCTATGGGTTGTTTTCACAGATGTCACGATTGTGTATGCAAATACCCACAATACAAAGTGCGCGTACCTTGTGGCGCCATTTTGAGTCTCTAATAAACTTTTATCAACACAAGTTATCACGTATATTCAAGATATAAATCTGATTTAATTATCAATAAGGATGTTTACTTAATTGAAATGATACATGGATTGTGCTTGAAATTATGTGCTCCTATAGCATGAAAATAAAACTAAGTTCCCTGGTTTATATCGAAAGACAGAAAAGTGAAGTTGAACCGCAATCGAGCATATTGCTATCAAATATAACCGCAGTTATTTTTTTATATAAACAGTCAATATTGTCCTTTTTTAAAAATATTTTGTATGATGTCCCTAAGCTTGTCCTCTTGAAAGAGTATTTCCGGACAATTATCTTCGGGATACAATAACAGTTACGGAAATAAAAGTTCGTAGCATGTGTATTATGCCAGAACTTTAATGAACAAATACTTTTTGCGAAAACTTGTGCTTGTGCCAAAGACAGCTGACAAACCAGTTTTAGTAAGTATGGTCAAATATTGTATTTGTGGTGGAGAAGATGGACATACAATGATATTGAATGTAAGGGATAACCGTTCAAAGAAGTTTCATCTTCATTGTATTAAAACGAAACATTTGCCTTAAGGAGCATGACTTTGTACAGTACGTCAAAACCAATTATTCATGAAATGCTTTTAGAAATATGAAATTATATATTAACAATTGCTTTTTAACATGAACTATAACTAAATGATTGATTTCAGTCCATGTAAATTGAAAATCATTACATGTTTGTACTTGTTTGTGTATCCATTTGTTTATGCATCTGTTTATTGATTGATCTATTTGTTGAAGAAAGAATAACAAAGATGGTTCAAATGTCAATGTTTTACTTAAAGAAGAAAGGGGAAATTCAAACATTTGGTCTTGTGCGGTTGACATGCACAACAGAATGTGATGTATTATTATATCCTTACGCACAATATGAGACTTGCCTTGATAATTACGTGGGAAGAACAATGTTGTTAAGTACCAGTTTGAGACTCAAAATGGCAGATATGGAAGTACACACATTTTGTGATGTCATGTGAAAACAATGGATACATCTGCAACACAGTTATCTGGTATTTTTGATGTATGACTTCTACAGGCATTTCCAGTGTGATAATGTCATTGTTTCATGAAGAGGATTACAGGATTTAATTAACGAAGTTTTCTGTCCCTGATGGGTGCACTTGATATATATGTATCTGTCCATGATGGGTACACTTGATATATATGTATCCGTCCATGATGGGTACACCTGATATATATGTATCCGTCCATGATGGGTACACTTGATATATATGTATCCGTCCATAATGGGTACACTTGATATATATGTATCCATCCATGATGGGTACACTTGATATATATGTATCCATCCATGATGGTACACAGTATATGTTAATATAAGCGCTTATTCAAGTTGCTTTAAAAAAAAAACAAAAAAACCCACACACCCCCAAAAGCCAAAACTTTGAATCTGGTACAGATAGAAGATTTTAGATCTTATTATTTGGAATGTACAGTAGGAATATTGGATTAAACTTTTTTTTCAACTGGCAATGAAAATGTAATGAATTAAATTTACCAACTAGGCCATAATTTTAGAAATAAATATGTACTCTGTTTGAGATGTTACTTAGAAACTATGTGATTCTGTCTTTTCCTTTCTTGCTTTCTTCCTCACCCTGCACCTTTTTGAAAACATGAAGAGGAAAAGTTCTTTTTAGGCTTATTTGAGTGACATAATTTAAATATCTAAACAAGGACCACAGATCTTGAAATCACATTTTCTAGACCTGTAAAATGTATGAGCTCAAAATTGTGAAATGACCATTCACTAACTTGACACATCCGACACTAGATGTGGTGCTCTTAATTATCTGATGGATTTGTTTGCATTTTGTTTCCCCAGTTGTTTAAACACGATTACCACAAAGCACAAGACAAAAGATTGGAGAAAGATTATCTCCCTTGTAAAAATCTTCTTGTTGCTACACCTTCTGAACAAATGATTATATATATGTGGAGTTTGCATTGAAAGATTTGTTATGCTGTCTGCCATTACAGTTGTCATCTTAAATCCTTGTTGCTATTTCTGAACGAAAAGTAATATTTTCATGGGGTCTTCACCAGGAGACTTTTTATGATATCTACTTGGTCCTAAATGAAAATGGTGTCATTTGGATGCCCATCATGGCCACTGGAGGCAGTCATCTTGTAAATACCATTATCTCTACACCTTCTGAATGGAGCTGGGGATTTTACTGAGCAACATGTGATGTCTAGTTGAATCCTAAATGAAAATTGTACCATTTAGAAATTGAATATGCCTGCCAGTGGCCATCTTGAATTATTTTTCTTGAATGAACTGTAATATCAGCATGGGGTTTCCACTGAAAGACTTCTCATGACGTCTAGTTACCTAGTCCTAAATGAAAATGGATTTGACTTTTATGACTGCCACAGTGTCCATCTTAAAATATTATTACAATGTGTCCTTGATGACAGCTCATGTCAACATTGTGCTATCACCAAAAGACTTCTTATGACATGCAGTTAGTAGTAGATAGAAGTGGTGTCAGTCTGGTTCAAATATGGTCACAATGGCAGGCATCTTAAAAATCTTATCTTTTACTCCACTAAATTGGAAAGTCATATCAACATGGGCTTTTCCATCAAAAGACTTTATATGATGCCTTGTTCATGCAGTATAAAAATTGTGCCAATCTGGCATCGAAGATGTCCATTACAGTAGCTACTTTGAAAGTCTTGTTAGTGCTGAAGAAAATCAGATATGGTTTCAACACAGGGCAATTTAAAGGAAGAAAATGACCTTTTTTTTTTTTTTGAATTCTTGGAAATTCTTTTCACCCAGTTGAGCATCAATTCCCTTCGAGGGATTCTGATTTAACTATTGAGGGGTGTGCCTGTGACATAAAATGGCAGCCTTGAATATAGGTTAATCAAAATTGGCAACAGCTTCCATAGCAGACATCCTCTTTCCATACATCCGTATAATTTAATTAGTATTGTCCACAAGTTGTAATTTTCTTCTTGGATTAAACAAGCCACAGATGTTGGATAATCTCCCTTTTAGCTTGGGAAGGCTGGATTTGTGAGGTAGTGGATGTTCTCTGAACTGTCTTGATCAAAGTAATATTAAAAACATATATTTTCCTCTACAGATGGTTTTCAGAAAAGTTGGAATATTCATAACCAGTACTTTACACACAGGTCACTGACTATTTTGAAATAACTAACCTCATTTATGTAGCATCCTTTTTCACACACTACTCATAACCAATTAGAGCAATCAGCTATGGCCAGGTGTGATTAGGTACATCATGTTGTGTATAATGTAGGCAAGTTTAACCTCTTGTTTCTTCTGTTATTTACTGGCAGTAAAAAAATAACTTGTGTTATGTACTTAATTGGTACTTATTTGTTTGTGAAGTTTTAATTTTTTCAAGGGCATTCTGCCATTTCAAGCAATTTTGTATTCACTAGTTTGATTGCCTGCTATCTCCAGCCACTTTGTCAGATGTACAGCAGTCTATAAACATTTTTCTATTTGAAAAAGAGTTTGTTTTAAAAAAAATCTGGATTGAGCTAGAGCAAATTTCAGGATGGTCAGCATTTTATATGCCCACAATAAGGCAGTTGATGGCCATCCATATGTTCTCCATTTAATTCATGCAGAATAGTTCCACCATCTGCCAGTACTAAACATTGTAGATGACTTGTACGTGAGGTAAGGAAAAAAACTTATTGATTTGGGGGTGGGGGTAGGTTGGGTTGGGTAGGTGTATAAAGTTTAAAGTTCAGTGTCACTGAATAATGGTTTCTACACAAAAATTTCAGTTCTGGGTCATGCACCTTCACCAGAGTTTGTGGATGACTTGCGCTTTGGCTAATAAAGAAGCTTTTGATATGGGGGAGGGTCAAAAGGTCAAAGCTTAATGTCACTTTGACTGAAAGAAGAAAATTGTTTTTTGTATAATAACTTTAGTTCTAACCCATGTACCTTGATCAGAGTTTGTGGACTGCTTATATTTAAGGTGTGGAAGAAGTTGGTTGATTTTGGGTCAAAGGGTCAAAGGTCAAGATCATTGTGACTATAAAAATACAAAAAAGATTTTGCAGAATAACTTTTGTTCTGGAGGAGGTACCTTAACCAGGCTTTGTGGATGGCCTGCACTTAAGGTGTTGGAGCATCTTATGGATTTTAGAGTCTAAAGGTCTAAGGTAGGTTGAGGTCATTGAGACCTGTCAGTGAATAATCTCCAGATTTGTTCGTGCCTAACTGGTAACTATAAAATGCAAGGCAGAAGATTAATGTACTGTTCCTGGTATTCTTTTTCACCCAGTAAAGATTGTACATTTGTGCAAGGTAGTTATCTATGTGCTGTTGTAGTACAACATATAAGATTCAACTTGCAAACATTAAATTATGGCTGTTACAACAGGATGTGTAATGGCAATTCACCCATTCATAAATGACTGTCACACAGAAGCTGTTACATCTACACAGGGCATGAATGCCTGTTATCACAAAGAAGCTATTACATCTACATAGGGCATGAATGCCTGTTATCACACAGAAACTGTTACATCTACACAGGGCATGAATGCCTGTTATCACACAGAAACTGTTACATCTACACAGGGCATGAATGCCTATTATCACACAGAAGCTGTTACATCTACACAAGGCATGAATGCCTGTCATTCTTTCTCTTTAAAGTTTTACAGTTTTCAGGTCAGATTGAACTTCATTGGAATTATGTTTATAGCAATGCCCAGTGGACAGGTACAGTTTGATTTTGCTCTTAATTTATTAGGAAATGGAGATTAATACAGGCAACTTGTTTAGATATGAAGTTAAATTTATTTTGTTACAAGAGGATTTCATGGTATACTTTATGAATATTTACTCCCCTGTTTGGATGCTATATATTGCCCATCATAGAGATTACAGTAGTTCCTCAAATCTCCCCCCCCCCAACTCCATTTAAGGCAATTCCTTTTTTTGCCTAAAGGTTGTTTTCCTAGTAAGGTTAGAGGTTCGATTACTTCACCTTGAGGGGCCTCAAGTGGCCAAGTGGTCTAAAGCACTCATCTCTACGTATCACTGTCGTCTCACCTCTGTCTGCGTGGGCTCGAGTCTCAGGCTCAGCCAATGTGGGTATATGAGAAAGCTTGCCAGTAGCTTCTTGTGGGTCAGTGGTTCTTTCGGGGGTTTTCCCGGGTTCTTCCTCCACCATTTATATTGGCCGCCATGTATAGCCTATATTGTGCTGAAAAATGGCATTAAACCCTACAAGAACAACAAGTTTACCATGAGAGTAAAAGTGTGCTAAAAATGTGCAGGATACACATACACACCGGCGGCTTTAAAATGGGGGACCAATTTCTAGAATCTTTCCCGTGTGTAAGTAGAATGGAAAAATCAAATATAACTTTGGGTAATAACAGTTGTGTACATTGAAAGGAAAAATCTAATATAACTTTGGTTAATAATATTTGTGTATGTACAAGCATTACACTTAAAAATTGTGAATGATAATTATCGAGTGCAAGTCAGTTATCTGTGTGCTGTTGTAGTACAGCAAACAGGATTCAGCTTGCAGACATTAATCTCTGGCTTCTACAGAAAGGTGTGTGAATTTATACATCTTTAAACAACAGCCATACAGTGCTAATGAATGACAATTTGACCAGCAATAG
Organism: Megalonaias nervosa; assembly: GCA_016617855.1. Lineage (NCBI taxonomy): Eukaryota > Metazoa > Mollusca > Bivalvia > Unionida > Unionidae > Megalonaias > Megalonaias nervosa. The sequence continues at coordinate 45,801 of JAECUM010021937.1, read as the reverse complement.
GTTTTAAACAGTCATTTGGAGTAGCAAACTGTTGAATCGTGGTGGCTTAGTGGTTAGATTTGGAGTTGGAAAATATTGAGCTGCAGTGGTTTAGTGGTTAGATTTGGAGTTGGAAAATCTTGAGCTGTGGTGGCTTAGTGGTTAGATTCAGAGTTGTAAATTATTGAGCAATGATGGCTTAGTGGTTAGATTTGGAGTTGTGAAATATTGAGCCGTGGATAATCTAGGGTCGGCGACCATTTTGTGTCCTACCATCGGTTAGCTACTGTTTTGCGTTCTACCATCAAAACATCCGAGTCAGCTACTGTGTTGTGTCCTACCATCAGATCATCTAGGGTTGGCTACCATTTTGTGTCCTAACATCGGATCATCTAGGGTTGACTACTGTTTTGTGTTTTACTATTGGATCATCTAGGGTTGGCTACTGTTTTACTGTTGGATCATCTAGGTCGGCTGCTGTTTTGTGTCTTACTATTGGATCATTTAGGGTTGGCTACTGTTTTGTGTCTTACTGTTGGATCATTTAGGGTTGGCTACTGTTTTGTGTCTTATTATTGGATCATCTAGGGTTGGCTACTGTTTTGTGTCTTACTATTGGATCATTTAGGGTTGGCTACTGTTTTGTGTCTTACTGTTGGATCATTTAGGGTTGGTTACTGTTTTGTGTCTTACTATTAGATCATCTAGGGTTGGCTACTGTTTTGTGTCTTACTGTTGGATCATCTAGGTTGGCTACTGTTTTGTGTCTTACTATTGGATCATTTAGGGTTGACTGCTGTTTTGTGTCTTACTGTTGGATCATTTAGGGTTGACTGCTGTTTTGTGTCTATTATTGGATCATTTAGGGTTGGCTTCTGTTTTGTGTCTTACTGTTGGATCATTTAGGGTTGGTTACTGTTTTGTGTCTTACTATTAGATCATCTAGGGTTGACTGCTGTTTTGTGTCTTACTGTTGGATCATTTAGGGTCAGCTGCTGTTTTGTGTCTTGCTATTGGATCATTTAGGGTCAGCTGCTGTTTTGTGTCTTACTATTGGATCATTTAGGGTCAGCTACTGTTTTGTGTTTTACTATTGGATCATTTATTGTTGGCTACTGTTTTGTGTCTTACTATTGGATCATTTAGGGTCAGCTACTGTTTTGTGTCCTACTATTGGATCATTTATTGTTGGCTACTGTTTTGTGTCTTACTATTGGATCATTTAGGGTTGGCTGCTGTTTTGTGTCTTACTATTGGATCATTTAGGGTTGGCTACTGTTTTGTGTCTTACTATTGGATCATTTAGGGTTGGCTACTGTTTTGTGTCTTACTATTGGATCATCTAGGGTTGGCTGCTGTTTTGTGTCTTACTATTGGATCATCTAGGTCGGCTGCTGTTTTGTGTCTTACTATTGGATCATTTAGGGTTGGCTACTGTTTTGTGTCTTACTATTGGATCATTTAGGGTCGGCTACTGTTTTGTGTCTTACTATTGGATCATTTAGGGTCAGCTACTGTTTTGTGTCTTACTATTGGATCATTTAGGGTCGGCTACTGTTTTGTGTCTTACTGTTGGATCATTTAGGGACAGCTACTTGGGCAAGGCACTTCATATAAGTTGCCTCAGCTCTAAATATCCTGCTTGTGATGCTCTGCTATGAAACTCCACCGAAAACCAAGCCAGATAACTCCACCGAAAACCAAGCCAGATAACTCCACCCAAAACCAAGCCAGATAACTCCACCCAAAACCAAGCCAGATTTTCACATTTATGATTATAGATTATCTTCATTTTTTTAATAGGTCATTACATGCACAAAATTTGACACATCAAGTGTCCTAGCAAGATGTATTTTGACTACTCCTTCCTTGTACCCCCAAAATGTATTTTGACTACTCCTTCCTTGTACCCCAAAAATGACATTACATGTAGTTTCCTTCAGATGTACGTCAACACTGCAGAGATGCACATTGAAAGCCTATTTGACTAAATTGCACACAACATATCGATTGGAGATTTGTGTCCATCAACATGTCTTTATGGTCATCCATCTGGAATCAACAATGTAGTTGGCTTCATTTTGTGTTACAGTATGGTAAAGTGATAGGTAGATCATCTTGAATAAGAGTTTTACCATTCAGACAAAAATAAGTCTCTGTGATCATTTTGTATTACTCAGTCTGGCATTTAGACAAAAAAATATGTTAAGCAGTATTTTAAATTACACCACATTGGATTTAATTTTCTGACAGTGTTGCCTACAGAGTCGTGAAGAGTAGTATTATCATTTTGACAGTAATGTTTAGTAGCACTATTGTCATTACCAATTTGAATTTAGTTTTCTATGACCCTATTACCTACTGTGTCATTTTGACAATAGACTATGGTCATACATACCACATGAATTGGAAGTTTTGTTCTCTTTTATGGACATTTTATGGCAGTTATATTTTTCGTTTCTTCTCTTCTTTATAGTTGCAAATGGTAAATCACATTCCCATGTGTTGTGTGTAAGAATTTGAACATGATAAATCACATTCCCATGAGTTGTGTGTAAGAATTTAAACATGATAAATCACATTCCCATGTGTTGTGTGTAAGAATTTAAACATGATAAATCACATTCCCATGGGTTGTGTGTAAGAATTTAAACATGATAAATCACATTCCCATGGGTTGTGCGTAAGCATTTGAACATGATAAATCAAATTCCCATGGGTTGAGTGTAAGCATTTGAACATGATAAATCACATTCCCATGGGTTGTGTGTAAGCATTTGAACTTGATAAATCACATTCCCATGGGTTGTGTGTAAGCATTTGAACATGATAAATCACATTCCCATGGGTTGTGTGTAAGAATTTGAACATGTTGTGTGGAAGCATTTGAATTCTTCTACTTGGTAATTATAAGTTGTTGCAAGTTAAATTCATGTGTGTGTTGCCATATACATACAGGATAATTACTTGCAGACATTAATTTCTGGCTGATAAGGGATGGTGTTTGATATCATTCATCCACCTTTGGACATTTGCCAGACATTACCAATCACCACAGAGTACAGTTACCTAGTATTTGCTACTCTTAGTCTTCAATAATCAAGATCCAAATCAGATGACCTTCTTTGTATCTGCATCTTATAGGACACAAGTTTTTTTTTAAAAAATACAATGGTTCATGGAACCTTGAAAATTTCTTGAATTTTGGCCAAACCACCTTCATTTATATTAACTTAGTGAATACAAGAAGCTTAAACTAAGTAAAATAAATCATTTTCCAAAACTAAATAATAAAAGCAAAGTTGTTGTTGTTGTTGTTGTAGGGTTTAACGCCATTTTTCCGCACAAGATAGGCTATACATGGCAGCCAATATAAATGGTGGAGGAAGAACCCCGGAAAGGACCACCGACCCATGAGAAGCTACTGGCAAGCTTTCTCACATACCCACATTGGCTGAACCTGAGACTCGAACCCATGCAGACAGAGGTGAGATGGCAGTGATCCGTAAAGATCAGCGCTTTAGACCACTCGGCCACTTGGGGCCCCAGAAAACAAAGTAAAATGGGGTTACAATTGGGTGGATCAAAAGACATGATAACTGTTTGCTGGTACCTGGCCTAAATTTGCAAGCAAAATATAATAAGGCTGGTAACTTGTAAATCTGCGTCTCCCAACATCATTTAAACAACAGCGACTTCATTCATATAACAGCTTGGAAACTTCTCCCTAAATTGCAGTGATTTGATGATAGCTTCACACAAGCACTGTGCATTGTGGGAAAAAGTATGGAGATTCCATGCTTTCTCTAAAGATGGAGTCTGTTAGTTCTCTGTGATCTCACAAACACTGCAGATGTGATGTAGTTATCAGTGAATAGTTACCAGAAGGAGTAGCCTTGTTTTTGTTTTCTACTTTGTACCTATTTATGCATTGACAAATTCAATTTCCATAAGAAAATGCACAACTCGAAAAAAAAATATTACAAGCCTTTGTGAAGAAAAAAAAAATCAATGCTGCATGAACTATGTAGATTTAAACCCCGCTCAAAGAGAGTTGTTCTAGTCAAATTTGTGAAAGAAAATTTACTCAAATTAACCTTGTGAAATTATATGATGCTGGGTTTTTCAGTGTAGTTGGAGTGATCTTGGAACTCATAAACAATTAGTCTTAGAATTTGTTTTCAAGTCATTTCCAACTATGGACTTTATTGACCCAGATATGATATTGTATAATGCACTGGCAGATCTTTGTCTGTGCCATTTGTTGGGAGTAATCAGTATGACAAAAACCAAAAGACCCAGATCTGCCATTTCATTAAGCTATGGCAGATTTGGGACTATGAAATTTGTTGGCAGTAACCAGTGTGACAAAAACCATTGACCCAGATCTGCTAGTTCATTATGCTATGGCAGATTTGGGACTACGCCATTTGTTGGTAGTAACCAGTGTGACAAAAACCATAGACCCAGATCTGCTAGTTCATTATGATATGCCAGATTTGGGACTATGTGGGTTGTAGTTAGATCTGATGTGAGTAATATAGGAACTGTAAATTGATCCTCTGTTGATGGATAATTGCTTATTGTTTATAGATTATCCAAAAGTGGAGGAATTTATCCCCATTAATTGATCTCTTTTTTGATGGATGATTGCTTATTGTTTATAGATTATCCAAAAGTGGAGCGATTGATCTCCATTAATTGATCCTTCTGTTGATTGATCATTTCGTGTTGTTTACATATCATTCAAAAGTGGAAGAATTGATTTTCATTGATGGAGAATTGCAAGTTTATAGATTATCTGATGGTGAGCAGTTGCTGTGCACCATTGTTAGGAATCGATATAACCAATGTGTAATTTTCTTCTTTCAGAGATGCAGAGAGGAAAAGGAAAGTGAAGCAGATCTATGCTATGTTGTCTGCTCAGGAAGGGGATTATAAAGCCATGAAGAGAAAAAAAGTCGAGTGAACACTGATCCCACTGACATATAATAATATTGGCCAGTTTTAGCATGCTGATCACTGGCGAGTACCATTAAAATGGCATGATTTCCATTTTTTTCCATTGTCCATTGGCAGGACAGAGATAAAATAAAAAAATACAGTGACTTAAATTTTCATAGAAAGGCATATTTATGGCTGGATTACCATCTTTGGATTCAATCTAACAGTTTTCCCCCAACTCGTGTAAAGAGACTGCTGAGAAAAAATGTATACCACATCTTATCACAGCTTTGAGAATATTGCATTTCAGCAACTCCCTGTAGAGGAAATATTTGCACAAGATCTTTCATTACCACATACTGAAGAGAAAAGTATACCCAGAATCGAGTTGCATGGCTGCCATGTAGCACTGGAGTGACATTGAGGGTCATTGTATGGTTCAGTATGAATCATTTAATATTTTACAAAAAAGGCCCATTCATGGAGATGATGCAGGTCGTGCACAAGGGAGATGATTAGGATATGAAACCTGTTGATCAGGAAGCTAAATTTGAAAATAGGTATAGAGTAATAAAACGATTACTACTAAATACTAAGCAGTAGTTATTTAATTATTGTTATCTTGTGGCTGTGTGTGTGTACGAGAGAGTGTGCTCCAATATGAAATTAAATTGCATTTGATTTATAGTTTGGTTTTTGTTTTACATGATTTCATGTAAATTCTGTTGAAATGCTGATTTTTATACTCCCACCTTTTGGTGAAGCACATGACTGTCTGTCTGTCTGTTAAATTGTCCTTTCCATAACACATGTTCAGTCTGTCCATTAACTTATCTTTTTCCACATGACATGTTCAGTCGGTTCATTAACTTGTCCTTTTCCACATGAGGGCTGTTCCGGTAAAACATATATCCCCCACCGGGGATGGCACTTCAAACAAACTTATGATGGAGGTTGTGTTTCAAACTATTTTGATTCTGACAGTCGAAGGCTGATTAGGAAAATCACTTCTGTTGTGGGTTGTGTTAACAAAATGAGAAATCGCAGGTGGGGTTGTCAGAAAAAAATGAATATATATTTAAAATCGCATCTAACCCCCTCCTAGCGGTCTAATGTGAATAAAACATTGGGTCAGAAAATGATGCCAGTACACGCGAGTGCACCTAATTTGTACGAATTCGCATACTTTTAAAACAGTTATATGCGTTCCATAAATTACGTCAATGTCGCGGATATATAACGTGCTTTGCGCAGTATGTAATTTATTTAAACTTTTAACTTTAAAAGAGCATTTCGCGACGTAATTTGTGCTGCCAGTAGCAATATCACAGCGTTTGATGCGAGATCCAGATTCAGGAAGGCAAACATTAAAATAGCTGGATACTTCGGTTCGACATGAATGGCTGTTAACTAAATTTGATTGGTTCGTTGGGCCCCTGGAACAGGCATTTTATGGTAGTTTTAACCTTACTTTCATCATGAAGTTTTACAATTGTGTGTTTCAAATAAGGGCCACACAGGAAACAAAAATGGCTGAATCACAGTAGGGTTTGTCGTCAGACGACGTTTTCAGTCGGCAAATACTGGCTGGTGATAGCTATGATGACAATGAATTTCATGTATATCAGTCTGTTGGACATTGGGAAAATGTCACTGGAAATACCAGTGTGTGATTTTGAGCCCAAAATTGATGTTGAGTGCGAGTCCGATGTACATGTTGGAAGGACATTATGCCGGTTATATTTATTCAAGATACCCATATCTGAACAAACAGACTATGGGAATGTTGGACTTAAAAACCTAATACAGCATTATGGAAGAGAAAAAAATCTGGCATAAGAGGCAGCAAAACACTGATTCAAGGAAGTGAATCTTTGGCAGAGTTCATGTTAGTGAAAACTTTTCTTTTTGGAACAGAGATATCAAAGAGAGAATACCCATGGGGCCATACCTGTGAGATGTTGAAAATTGCACAACCATAAAGAACAATAACTTGTTCAAGCTAGTTATGCATATGCATTTCAGACAGCAGACAATGAAAGGGAGTTCTCAGCACAGAATAATATTCGTACACAGAGGAGGAAGATCATATTAAATTCAGAAACAATCTAGAGATTAATGCTCATAGGGATCATCAGAGAATCCCCATAGAACATAATCAAGTGTGTGTAGATCTCTAGTTGGCAGAACCACTATGGTAACAAAAGAATAACGAGACTAACTTTTATATCATGCACATGTATTACCAAATGAAGTACATGCTCTCTATGTGCAAAAATTGAATGACATTAAACATAAGAAACTGACTGAAATGTGTAAACTCAAAGCAAGATGGATAAAATTTGCCCTCTTTGTGTTTCGTTATTCCTATGTATATTTTGAGGATGTTGATATTTTCTGCAGACCTTTTGGCACTTAGTTCCAAGCCATCATTTGGTATCTGTATTACAAATTGGATTACTACTATCTAGAACATAACATTTTGAAGCAGTGTCATTAACTAATGATGAAATTGATGAAAAAATTCTTGATGTAATTCTGATATATGGATTATTTACTACACTACTAATCTGTTCATCCTGATTCCTTTTTACCATCTCCTTTAGTTTTACTGGTACCAATACTTCTAATAAAATTGTAACTTATATTTTCTAAATATTTGTGATCATGTATTATTGTCAAAAGGTAAAATGTGCTTAGTTTTGTTGTAAAATTAAAACTATTAGCAAGGGACTAAAGTAAAAAGTGGGTCAACTTCATGTGTGCAAAAATTATTACCATATTACAGAGTGTTGTTAGAAACAAAACAGAATAGTTGTACGAGATGTATTTTGCAGAGTTATAGAACCAGCACTTGTATTGTAACCACATATTCCGTTTAAATAATACTATCATTATTTCTGCATATTCCTATCAGTTTTTCCCAAGTGGTATTAATTTCCTGATCTGATATTGTTCGTTTCTTGTGCAATTTTTACATATCAAGAATTCTCAGTGTCATTAAAAAACAATGTAATCTGCACCAAATTGAGTTGTTTGAGAAGAAATTCATTTTTTAACCCAAAAATCACTGAAGGTATACGTTCTGGCATTAAATAGTTGCCATGATAGTAATTTAGGATGCAACTGTTCTAATTTCACCTTTGGTATATTCAGATCTTGAATGTGATGGAGGAACATGGCTCCAAAATAAACACATCAATTTTAGAACCTGTTCATTGACTATGAATCAAGTATATAATCAGAGTCCAACTGAATTTTTAGAAAAAGTTTATTTCTTCTGACAACATCATAATTAGCTGTCAAATATGGAGTAAGCCTATGGTCTTTCTGTCATCCCAACCAAGACCCCACCACAACCATGACCATGCTCAATGACATCACAGTAATAAGTGCTATACAACTAGAGCTGACATCTCTTTGAGTATTTTGATTTCAGTAGAGCCTTAACAGAGTGGAACAGTAAGAAAGAGTGACAGATATTTAAGTGTTAGAGAGATATTTAACAATGGCTATTCCTCCTACCACCACTTCCTCATTGGAGATCACACACACACAAAACTTAGATTAAATCCTGAAATCCTGGCAGCATCCCTGCAGGGAGATAACTTGACCATTTTATTTGATTTTATTGGTCTCTGGTTATCCCATGGTATTTCTGTTACTTGAACATTATCTTACAGTGGGTCCAGTCAGCATGGTCAAAAAAGGCACACAACCGATGAGAGTTGTTGAAGGACTCACATTACTACAGATATAAAAGAAGGAGAACCATACTATAAATCAGTGAAGATAAAATAGAGTATACATGGTTTGACTGTCCCAGATTGGTTGATAATGAAAATAAGATTTTAGTAAAAAGAATCTTTTGAGAGCTTGTCCTGCTTGTAACCAAAAAAAGTCAGGGACATTGTTTTAGTAACATAATTTCCGTCCCTTTACAGACACGAGTTTGGAATACTCATTACTGAAATCAGCACCTCTTTGTATTGAAAGCACACATTTCAAATTTGTGTAGATCCAGAAAATGGTGCAGCTGTTATGGTTTTCTTTTCACAAAAGCTGTTGTCATAGATGTGTCTATTCTGATACAAATTTGATCATGAGCACTTGAATTTAACGTTATTGAATTTTAATATCATGGTGTTTGCACAGGTTTACAATGGAAACTGAATTAGTACAGCGAGTCTTGAACTCTTGAGTTTTGTGCAGAAACATGGAATCCAAGCAGAATACATCCAGAAATGTAGAGGTTTTCTATCTTGGATTTAGTCTCCCTGTTGCATTTCACATTGATATGCATATTCACAAACAATTAGTATAGTAGTAGGAAAAGTGACAAATTTAGATACATATCATAAACAAGACAAACAGTATGTGGGGGAACAAGATCATAAGAACAGGTTGGAATGGAGAAGTATAATAACAACAATAATGAATAGAAGTGTGCCTCATTTTTTATGTGTGCAACATTATTTTCTCAGCTTCAGTAAGAAATTACATCAAAGGGAGGACAATAAAGGATGTACAGTTAACTAAATCACGTGAATTTAGCTACTCAAATCGATTTTAACCTTCTGGTTATATCTGTTCTGGTCTGTTTCTGTCCATTCTGGTGATTATGTCCACTGAATCAGTATGGTTGGAAAAAATTATGACAAATTTAAAGACTGAAAAATCTTTTGGCAGGTTATGATTATACACTGTACTTCTGCCTGAGAGATGTGAATAATTTCATTTTTTGGTTTGTTGATTCTGGTTGTTGCTCAGTTCAAATGCATCACTGAAAAACACTGATGCATTCTCATACTTTGTTACAAATATTTATTACAGATGTACATCTCCAGATATCGGTGAATATAGCTTGAATAAGTTATAACAGTTCTGGTTGGAACAATGGACATTGTTAGAGAAACTTGAAGTGAGCTAAAATGTAAACTTTTCGGCAGCGTGTGATGCAGGATTGCTCAAGACTTCTCCATCTCATATGCTCACCACGAAAAATCCATTTGTACCAACTGATGATGACTTTTAAGTAATGGTCAGAAAGGCATAATTGACAATATTCAAAGGTCTACAAAAATTAGTGGAGTCAAACTTTATAAACTCAAACAGCTGTGGCAAAAGTGATGGACTAGTACCTTTGCTGCTGTTGCCACAGTTGATTAGTTGGTTGATTTAGTTTGGTTTGGTTTGGTTTTTTATGGAGTAGGGGTTAACAGCATACTATGTGGAGGAAGAACCCCCAAAGACCACCAACCCAAATTTGTTGATATGTGACAAAAACTTTGAGAGATGTGCAAGTGATCTGTAAAAGCAAGCACCTTAGTACGCTAGGGTACATGGAGCCTCTGTTGATTTGATGTTTATCTCCAACAGCCAAAGTCATTTAGACATGAGATCTCCGGTTTGGGTAGATCATTATGGCCTTTACACCATTTTCAGATGAAGAGAATCTATATATGGCAGCCAGTTTTGCTGCTGAAGAAAATCCAAGTACTTTTGAGACACCAAACACCACTTACATAGAACCACTGACCTTCCACAAGTAACTGGCAACATTTTCATTTACACACTGGAGGCAAGTAATCACATGACAAGCATCTTGTACCACTCTGCCATGGAAGCCCCTCAGATCTGTATCACAAGCATCTTCTACTCTGCCATGAAAGCCCCTCAGACCATAGGTATAAGTCTCGTATGAAAGACAAGAAGTGGGAGATAGAACCTGTGACAACTGGATTAAAAGCGCAGAATGTTACTGCTAGGCCATCAGTGATGATGATGATGCTGTTGACAATACAGTTAACTGCAATGACATTGATTTTCCAAGTACTCTGGGAAAAAATGATTCCTTGACTTTCATCCATTTTTTAAAATCTAATTTATGATGTAAAAATGTTTGACTTGCTATATTTCTTTTTATTAAAACTATATTAGTCTTGCAACAAGGCATAAAAATAAGACGTCGGTAACTGAAATATGTGTTCTTACAAGAAATGATATCGTGTAAAAGTAGGCAGAAATAAAGGACATTGCTTTCACAGGCATTAATGATTTTTTCTGACAAATCATGTATTATAAGTTTACCAAAACATTTATGGAAAAAAATAAGGGAATCAGAGCATCTGACCACACATTTAAAGCAATACAAGATTTAACTATTATTCTAATCAAAAGCTGCATGCCTGAGAACAAAGAAAAATAGCAAAACATTGTGATCACTTTAGTAAACACAGTTTAGTAAGGATACAAATTCATGATTTCTGTATTAGAATAGAAATCCCTAATATAAAATCTATATTCATGGACATTAAATTATTAGGTATTAAGGGACTGATCAATGACATTTACAAATAATAAGCCACAGAGAAAATTTGTGATTTCACAGTATCAGAGACATACATGGCTGACAGACAAACAAACATAAGGACAAAAGACTGATTATAATGAATGAATACAAATAAAAATATGCAGTAGATTATATGATCTATAAGAATTCAGTAGATTACCTCCAGCCAGCTGTCAATTAAATCGCTTCTGTCTCCAACCCAATATTAAAATCGCTTCTACCACCCACTAACCCATAGCCAGAAATTACGTTAAAAAAAATATGCTTCTGTAGGGGGCAGTGTTTTTCGATTAAAACATATCTGACGGTAGATCTTAATTTTTTAAAATTGCTTCTGTTGTGGGTTGGTTGAATTTGAAAGTGCCTTCCCCCTGGGGGGGTATATGTTTTACTGGAACAGCCCTGACATCTATTAACTTTTCCTTTTCCACATGACATCTTCTGTCTGTCAATTAACTTATCCTTTTCTACCTAACATCTTCTGTCTGTCCCTTAACTTGTCCTGTCTGTCCATTAACTTATCCTTTTCCACATAACATCTTCTGTCTGCATTAACTTGTCCTTTCTACACGACATCTTCAGTCCTACAGTACCTACCATTGTGGGACTTGTACATTTCTTCTTGATGAAAGAATGAAGCATATCAGTTACTTAGGTCAAAAGTAAATATCACTATGACTGAAAGAATACAACTTGGTTTCCACACAATAAGATTATATCACAGACCTGGACCACTCTTTGTGGATAGCTTGCACTTCAGACAAGGAAAACTATTGATTTTGTTGTCAAAAGATTGGGTCAAAATCCAGTTTATGAGAGAAGAAGAAATAGTTCCAGTAGAGAAGTTTTAGTTCTTGACAAAGTACATTCACCAAAGTTTGTTCATGACTTGCATGTTGGGTGAGAAAGAAGCCTGTTGATTTTGGAGTGAGAAGTCAGGATCACTGTGACTGAAAGAAGAGGGCTTTTTAATCCAACTACAGATGCCTGACCATCTGTTCATCTATTACCAATTTTATTTCACATAATAACTTGAGTTGTCAACCATCTACATTTATGCAACTTTGTGGATAGCTTGCACGTGCAGTAAGGAAGAGCTCTGTTGATTTTGGGGTCAAAAGTCAAGGTCACTGTTTGAAAGAAGAACAAGAGTTGCTTGAAGGGACTCGTGCTTTACTCTCCAATAAGAATTTTCAGGAATTCAAGAATAAACCATATTTGGGGGTAAACTGATGAGCGTTGAAAACATCTCTGATAATCTTTCGTGACAAGATTTTCAAAATAGTTTGTGGCAGCCATATTGAAAGAAAGGTCCAACTGGACACCATTAGAAGACTTTTGATACAAAAATCGTATGTTGATATAATCATCCATTCAGGAGAATTAGCAACAAGATTTTCATCATGTTCATTGTAGCAGCTGTATCAATGTCTGCAAGATGTTCGCTTAGGATCAGCTGGATCTCATAAGGAGTAAACTCTATGTCAGTATGACCATCCATTCAGAAGTAAAAAGAAAAAGATTTTCATGATGACTTCTATCATGGCCATATTGCACATCAGATCAGCACCATTTTCATTAGATATCAGAAATCTTTTGGTACAAAACCCATGTTGGTACAGCTGTCTATTCAGGAAGAGAAGTGATGGATTTTCCAGTTTGCTGTTGTGGCAGCCTAATTAAACATCTAAGCAGGACCATTTTCATTTAGGACCAACTAGACCTTGGGATGAATGTGTGTGTGTAAAGTCTCAACACAGTTTAGGAGGAGTAGCCATAAAAAAATTGTGTTAATGAATGGACGGACAACAGATGACAGACACTGGACAACAGGCCTTCCCATAAGGTCTTCAGGTGTATGATTAGTAGAGCTGAAAATGGTTTCCACACAACAAATGAAGTTCTTCACTATCTGCAGTTGCCAAACTTTATGGATAGTAAATGTTACAACTCTATGGTCGCAAACTCGAGTAACAGAAAAGAAGCAAATCCAACAAGTTTTCTTAAACTTAACAGATAATTTAATTAATAAAGTGATAAATGAAAAATGTGAGAGGAACTTACAGTATAATGAAATGAATCCAAATTTGCCCTTATTAAAGTCTTTGAAAGTCCTAAATGAATGAAAACCCCCATATAGTTTCAATACCGGAAATGTACTAGTCGTCAATAATCTCCAAGATGGCATTGTCCAGAATTCTTTAGAATAATTTATAACAATTACAGCATAATATTATTGTCCAAATAATGAGCACTTTCTATCACCACTGAAACAAATGTTTTTCCTCCCGAAAAATATCCTAAGTACAACATAAAATAAGTCTGCAGACTTACATCAGGAACACAAAGTGTGAATGACTCCAGGAATCGGAATGAAACTAAGTGCTTAACTTTCTCCTTATATACACCATAAATTGTGACTGTATCAGACCTGCCAACCCTTACGATTTTGACATTAAGTCTTATGAAAATCACCCTTAAAATACGGACTTACGAAATAAAAGCAAAAACTACAGATAAAAGATCACTGTAAAAAAATCCAGAAAATTTGTTCATCCGTGTTTGATTTAGATCCAGGTTTCATATTAGAATTAGTGAAATTTGTCAGGGAACCAGACCAACTTCACAGCAGCACCCCAGATGCTTTAAACTGGACCTAATTGTTCATGCAAAGCATCTGCATGATCAAACTGTTGATTATAGAATTTGTTAAAAATGGCATCCAGCAAGAGATGCATGTTTAAGGTATCACGGTACCAATTGTTTTTCCATAGACCTCAATGCTAATGTTTTGTGAAATAAATATACTTTCTATCCTACATCAGCATGCATGTCACACACTGTCATAGAGAACAATGTTAGATTGTCAATTTGACAAGGACAGAACCAGGTACGCCATTGCATTTAAGAGAGATAACTCTGCTGGAACTAGACAGGGGTAAGAGTTATCTAGTCACACCAGACACATTTTCAGTCCTGTGTACCACATTTTTAAAAAATCACAAAAAAATACAAAATGTGATCTAGATATGAATTAACATAATCTCACATGTTGCCAAGAGGCTCAACTTTTTTTTAAGCCTAACAGAAAGTACAACTCTTACATAATGCACCAATCACAGCTAGTTTTGTTGTTTATTTCTGAATACAACGCTCCCTACATCTTAAGCTCCACCCACCTGGGGTTGTACAGTTGGTACTGTTGTACCTTAAGACGAAAGGGAAAATAAGCCTCTTGAAAAGTGTTAATAATCAACAAAGAAGAATAAAAAGGAATATTCAGATTCTTGTGAAAAAAAAGCTGGAAGGGATACAATTACGTTTATTGGACATCACGTGCCAATATGAGTATGACTTGTGGCAGGAGATATGATTGCCGTCATTATGTGAAATTAAAAAGATAAACATTACGTCAAGCTGAGAGATAGCAACAAACCACTGAACTGCATAGGGTTTGGAAATTGAGTTTGTGCAACTGTACTAGTGGTAAATAAAGTATACGCATACTTTACAAACTTTTCAGTTGAACATAATGTTTATTTTCACTGCATGTTTCGAATACCAAACCTTTAATTACGTTTTCGAGCTTTACAATAGCAGTTTGATATTTTTTTTAACACCTTACTGGAAACTGGTCAAACTTATGGAAAAAAATCAACTGCCTTACTGAGATGGACTCGTCAGGGTTGGCATGTCTGCATCCTAAACTCTTCGGAGGATTGCCATGAAACCTTTAAACAGACATTCATCTCGAGGTCAAGTTTTTCCTAAATGAAAATTGTACCACTCTGAAATCCAATACAGCAACCATACTATAGACAAATTGTAAATCTTTTTAATGCTACCTCTTCTAAATGGATGCTTGTATCAAAATAGGATTTTCACTGAAAGATTTCTTGTGATGTGTAGTTGGTCCTAAATGAAAATGGTGCTGATCTGACATCTAATCTAGCAGTCATCTTGAAAACATTGCTATCACTACTTTTCCTAGATAGATGGTCATTGTTACAGGTTTTCACCAAAAATTCTTCTTATGCAGACCTGCCAACCCTTATGATTTTGCCATAAGTCTTACGAAAATGACCCTTAAAATATGGACTTACGGCATACAAGCAAAAACTGCAGAAAAATGATCATTGCCAAAAAATCCGGATAATTGGTTCATCCGTGTTTGATTTGGATTCGGGTTTCATCTTAGAACTAGTGAAATTAGTCAGGGAACCAGACTAACTTTACAGCAGCTCCCCAGACGCTTTAAACTGCACCTATTTGTTCATGCAAAGCATCTGCATGATCAGACTGTTGATTATAGAATTTTTGAAAATGGCATCCAGAAAGCGATGCATGTTTACGACGAAAGGGAAAATAAGCTTCTAGAAAAGTGTTAATCAGCACAAAAGAATAAAAAGGAGTATTCAGATTCTTGTGAATAAAAGCTGGAAAGGACACAATTACGTTTATTAGACATCATGTGCCAATTTGAGTATGTCTCGTGGCGGGAGAAGTGATTGCCATTGTCATGTGAAATGGAAAAGAATTTCTAAGAATTACATCAAGTTGAGAGATAGAAACAAGCCATTGAGTTGCAAAGGGTTTGGAACTAAAGTTTGTGCAACTGTACTAGTGGCATATAAAGTCTACGTGTACTTTACAAACTTTTCAGTTGAACATAATGTTTATCGTTGCAGTGTCGAACTTTTAATTACATTTTCCAGCTTTACAATGGCAGTTATTGATATTTTGTTACACCTTACTGAAAACTGGTCGATCTTACAGAAAAAAAATCAACTGCCTTGTTGAGATGGACTTGTCAGGGTTGGCAGGTCTGCTCTATTTTGATATGGACCCTATACGACAACATACACTATTGATTTATGATGTACTAAATCATGACGTACTATATTCACATGACCTCATGCAACCAGTGGGGAAGCCACAGAATTCTTCTTGAAACTTCCATATCCCATCAGTCACTTAGAAACTATGCCATAAGTCTTATTATTAAGATTATTATTACTAATTGTCAACACATACATAAACAACTATTTATAGATCCTGTGAGATTTGTGTTTTCAACAGAGCCAAATTATGCACACAATTTATAACAAAAAATATTCTATACAGTTTATGACCATGAATAAAAATTACGAAAATTAAATAAAATCGTATACCAGAAGTTACAGAAAATGTAGATATACATAACAGTAAGGAAGAAGTATATTCTGCTCAAAGGTCAAAGTTCAAGTCACTCTAAAAGAAGAATGGTTTCTACATAATAACTCAAGTTCTCTATGACCTATGGTTACCAAACTTTGTGGATTGTTTGCACTTGGGTAGGTAAGAACTCTATTGATTGCTGAATGGGGTCAAAAATCAAGGTCAAAGTGACAGAAGAAATAAAAATAGTTTCTGCACGATAACATTAGTTCTTTGTCAAAATATGTGGACCAAACATTTTGGATGCTGTGAACTTGGGATAAGATGGTCAGGTCACTATTAAAAGAAGAATAATGATTTAAGTTCAATAACACAAGTGTTACATAACAGACCTGACCAAACTCGCATGTGGCTTGCACTTGGTAAGGAAGAAACCTATTAATTTTGGGATTAAAAGGTCAAAGTTTCAGATCATTGGTCTGAAAGAAGAAAAATTGTTCCTTCACATAAATTTGTCGTCTGCACAGTACTGTTAAACATGGGAAAGACTTGTAATCTACCACTGAATGTTATTTATATGTCTCTTTTGTTTAATTTTTGATTCATGATTGTAGATTGTAAAGGTTCATCATTGTAAACACATTACATAGCTTCAGGATAGTGGGTTGTACTTCTAATTTGAGTAAACATGTTTCTGTGATCTTTTGACTTTGGAAGGAGTAGAAATAATCTTCTTGACAAATTTGATAGGATTAGGTGATTGGTTTCCCCTAGGAAATTCTGTTACACATTTTCATTTTGGTTGGCTGTTGAAAGACCTGGCTTTGTTGACAAGTTAAAATGTTCTGGAAATGAATATTCGACCCTCATCCTGGTTCTGAAATTGTGTCTTGGTTTTATATACAAGGTAGTTAGTAACATAATTCATAATTAATCATTGCTGTCATAAGCATCTGTAGTGGAGACAGTCACTTAGTTACATGGGTGAAATTTCTCAATCATATGATGGAAATTCTGTTTTCAAAATGTCCCCACAGGCTGATCTTCCAAATCAAGCAAATCTGTTGATTTTTTTTTTTTTTAGGGGGTAGGGGTTAAAGTGGTTGGAAAGTGTTTGGTAGGAAAAAAATCAATGCTTAAGGATATTAATTTTAAACTTGTGATTTACTGTTGTGCAAACAAATGGAAGTTTTCATGCATATCAAGTGTTTAAGAAATTGATAATAGATGCCATCTTAAGTGCTGAAGGCTCAGTTGAGAGAGTCTTCTTATTTTCTGACAGCGAAAGGTTTACAGTCTTCAGCGTTAGCAGATTTGAAATTTTAAAAGAAACCCATTTCTTTCAAGTTTGAAACACTGAGGACGTTTTTAAAATAGTTCTGTTGTGGGGAGTTTTTTGAAATGTTTCAGAGAATATATTTGAAATGTTTGGTAGGTCCTGGCAAATTTTGATTTTTGGTACATAATCCAAACTGATTTAATAGAGACCATTTATCATTCCATGATGGCATCTTGGCAGCTATCATCCAACCATGGTTTGCTGATGTGATTAGGAATCGCAAAGACTTTGTATCTCAGCAGCATCCTGGACTATATTTGTAAATAAAAGCATGCATCCCCTCAATAATTTTCATGATCCTGGGGGGATAATGTGTGCAAAGCATGTATAAAAGCTATGTGGTCAAGAGCTAAACACAAAAAGCTAGTGAAATATGAAATGTTAGTCAGTTACCTAGATGGAGATGTAAACATTCATCTGGTTTAATGATTCTTGTATGATGAACAGTTAATTTGTACAAATTTAACTTGGTCAGTGAAATGTGAACTATGAGTCACAGTTACATAATTTTGTGATGATGGTATGGTACTCGTCAAGATGCATTTCCTCACCAAGTTTCATGATTCCTGGTATGCAGGGTGCAGCTGAGGTAAATGTACAAAATACCCCCCCCCCCACCTCCTGAGTCCCCTGCTCAAGGGATAGGTGCTTTGAAACTCGCTCCAAACTGTTGCCTAAAATCCAGGAAGAAAGAATGGTTGAGATGCGGAGAGGCTGTATATGTGTACATTCTTATATATGCTTGGATGCTGTACAGTTAGAACAGTTAAGGTCCACATGCTCAGTCTCCTATGCCTAGACTTTAAATATCAATGTAGATTTAGAAGAGAACAACATAATGCTTGTATTAGTTCATGAACTTTGGATCTGGAAAGTATTTGGGAACATCTGATGTCTGCCATTTGTTGTGTCATATCCACAGCATTAGCAAATTGGTACAGTCAAAAAGGTGCTTGGTTAATTAAATTTTTCAGCAGTATACCAAAAAGAAAATTTGGTGAGAAAGATGTTAAGTTTTATTTTTCAATGAAGCATACATCAAGCATACAGAATGCTGCACGACATGTCGGACACGGGCAATGATTTCCAAGCCACATTTCAGGGTGTTGCTGATCCTGTCGGCTGGAGAACCACTTTCCCATACATTCCAGACACCACATGGGCCTGCAGTAGCACTGCACACACGCACCCACCTCAAGGTCATCACATAGTTTATTCAGCTTGATATCTGACTCCTTCTGCATGCAGCCAATACAAGTATCGACTTCCTGGAAAAAACAAAAATCGAGGCTTGTTGGCTTTATACTAAGTATGTTACAAGGAAGTTAACACTTAATAGAATTTCATACACTTTTACTGTATGAGAAATTTTAGAAAAGGCTGTAGAAACAATGAAAGCCGACATGACTGTCTGCGTGTGTGTTTATGTGTTCGGCACTTTCAATACATTGTTTTTCCTTGTTCTTTTGAGAAAAGAATTCGAGATACACAAATGTTCCCCAATTTTTACTACAAGTGATATGTTATTCAAAACTCGTTAAAACAAGGTTAATGGTAAATTGACTTTGGTATTTTAAGGGTATTTTTGGTATTTTATATGAAATCCATAACAGAAAGTACACTTGATTGTCTGAAATCTAAGGACACATCAGAGGTCTCGAAAATGCTTAATCATGCGTATTTGGACACCAATAGTTTTTATCTGGGATGCAAAAATCATGCAGGAGTCCTCTGTACGCAAGCAATAGCTGCATGGCAAATTCAAGGGCTTGCCACTCCTGCTTCAACCACCTGCTGAGTGGGAAAATGTGTTGATCAGTTACAATTCAGTGGCTGAAAGACACCCAGATGTACATGTTGTCATTATAAGAGTACATCAGATGAACATGATGCAATAGCTGGGTGGCAAGTTCAAAGACTAACTGCAGAGTGGTGGAAAAGACCCAGATATGTACATGTGGTCATTGTAAGAGTACATCAAATGAACAACTTTAGCTTTCATTCTTGTGTTCGTTCTGAGTGAAGCCGAATAAGTAGTGCAATTTTACTTCGAGATCAAGACACGCTGAGACTTAAACAAAATACAAATCTGGATAAGTATTTTGGGGTTAAACAGCAAACTGACGAATATTGTAATGAGATTCAGAAGAGTGCTCCAAGAACTGATACTTTGAATGGGACAGTAGCCAAGTGTAAGAAAGTGGCTTAATGATTGGAATGAAACCTTTCCTTGGACTGACAAAATTCAGTCTAAATATGATGGCCAAACAAGAGCTATATGCCACTGGCGTAAAGAATTTGGAAAATTAATCCACTGGTTCTTCTCATCTGGACATTTAGCCCTTCAGCTATGCCCAATATGCTCCTGTGAGGGGACTGCAACTTTTGTTGGTGGGTCTAGGACTCCTAGGAGTCATGGACTCCTAGTGTTAAAATCCTAGTGAGACCTCTGATTGTTTGAAATCCAAATAAGAATGGGACACTTGAATGGCTGAAATCCATATAAGAAGGGACACGTGATTAAGAGAAATCCATATAAGAAGGGACACGCAATTGAAATCCATATATGATAGGACACTTGATTAGCTGAAATCCATATAAGAAAGAACACACGATTGGCTGAAATCATTATAAGAAATGACACGATTGGCTGAGATCTATAAGAAGGATCCTTGATTGGCTGAAATCCATAAAAGAAATGACACTTGATTGGCTAAAGTGATGCAGTGACATACAGATTTCTTCTTAAAGCAATTTTTTCAGCTGGCTAAATAGTAACTATCATGAATCAGTGCAAAATCAAACAGTTACATCAATATTTTTGTACATGCCATTAAGACTTGCATACTGTTGTACATATTTATGAGACCATGTGATATCTATCTACGTTGCAACTGAAAATATAAGTCTTATTTTCATGATTCTTCAATGCTTAGATTCACAGAATCTGCATCAAAAGAATTTAGGAAAAACTGTACTCACCATGTAACCTTGTGCAGCATATCTACCAGGAAGACCTAAGTCAACAAACTAGAATATTGGACACTATTAAAATCTGCATTCCATTTCCAATAAAAAACATGAAATAAAACGTTTTTAAAAAAAATGACTTGATTCAATCTGGTCATTTGCAGTACAGTCGGCAAAAAAAAGTAATTTAGCTTTTCAAGTTTAGGTTCCAAGCACACCTTCGTAGATGAATCTCAGGCACGAAATGTATGTATCGGTCATTATCAGTGTGTAATGTCAACTAACCAAAACAGCTAGCTGGAATAAGTTAAGGAAGGAATACATATCCATCACTATGAAAATGAATTGCTTCCTGCTTGTCTCTCAGCTCTATGACCATGCATAAACCAACTCTATCTTGCACAACCAGACACATGTTCTGATTAGCAGCTCTACAACCAGGCAATTGTGCTGATTAGCAGCTCTACAAACATGCAGATGCTATTCACACTGCAAGTTTGCCTAATGCTCGACAGTGATCTTAATATGACTATGCACAAGTAAACTCTAGGCTGATGGCAACACTTCATGAATCACAAAGTTATATAGGCACTTGACATCAACAAAGTCAAACCCAAAAACCCATCAGCAGAGCGTCCTGTGTCCAAATTCCAATGAGCTACCCATATTGATCCCATGTCTACATTCACAAGTTCTCTCACCATGAGCATGGTCTTTTCAAAAGCAGTAAATTGGAAAAAGGCTATAGGCAGAGTAAACCCATACATTGTAAATTGGTGTTGTGTCAAGGGTCTTAAAACCAAGTAAAACGACAAGGTAAGACCCAACAAGCATTTAAGTTTCCAGAATATAAATTTACTTCCCTAAAATATAAAATCAAGCAAAGTGAAAGAATTAAAAATAACTTAGTGTATGAATTCCTAGAATGTTATCCTAAACTGTGTTATCAATTTCACATCAATCAGGAAACTATCCAAAGGAATTCTGGGTGTTGTTACGTGTAGGCTTGTACAAAAATAACAAGAGAAAAGAGTGAAAGCCAACAAGCTTTGTAAATTTTAACAAAATAATTTATTTCCCTAGAAAACAATGTCAAAATTGGAAATAGGACTTACGGTTTGTGAATATAATCCAAAATTTAATCCTAAGATTGAAAAATACAAGTCCTATCACTAAACAGTTCTAATAGAATCTGGGTTCGAATCTCGATGAAATTCCAATATGGAGGCGATGACGTCAGATGAAGTCGTTGTACTTATGGCAACAGATCCTCAACTGAATCACAGTTGATAATGTTTCCTTACAGAATTCCAGAATAAATTTCCACTGAATTTCTTTGTCCCACAACTTTTTATAAAAAAGAACACTTGTTTAGATTTCTAGAGAATAAATTATTAAATTCCAAAAATAGAAAAACTTCAGAACAAGCCGGCATCAACAATATAAAACACCTTGAACCTTCAAGGTGTTAAGAATATGACTGGCTGGAAAGCTCTCAAAATGAGTATTTAACCAAACTAAAATGTCATATCATTCCTGTGTGATGGGTCACATGGTCTCTTAACATTTGAACAGCTCAATAAAAAGAATGAAAATTAGCACGTAGGCAAGAATAGCCCTATCTAAGAACCAAATTCTCACACTGAAATAAATTTAAAAATAAAACATTGTTTATTCAGACTAACATGAAGGCCGAAATGACCTTGGCAATAGCTAATCGTTTTTGCATAGTGTTTACAAACTCTATGAACCAGAGCGAGCTAAAAATAGTGCTAATGTAATAGCTTTTACATTCTATACAAACTGAATTTACTGGAAATAAAGTTGAATCCCGTGAAAATAATCATTACAATAAAATGTAATGAGACAAAATTAAAATAAAAAGGAATTTTAAACCTAACACACAAGCAATTTAATTACATATACATAACAGTGTGTGTGTGTGATTTGGATTTTTAATGTAGCTTTAACAATTTTTCAGTCATATTGCTACAATGTCTGCAGTGTGGCAGTTTATAGTGATGTTAAGCACTGGGGCATCATGCTGCTGACATGTAGCATGATGTCCCTCCCAGTCACATTATCCTAACACCAGGCCAACCAGTCCTAACACTAACCTCTTAATGCTGAGCACCAAGCAAGGCAGCTGTTAGTACCATTTTAGTAAGTCGTTGGTATGACTCGGCCGGTAACCACTAGGCCACCAGAGCGGTCTACAACAGTATTCTGATTGAAGGTTCTAATGTGCATATGTGCAAATGCACTAGCACCACTGAAAAATCAGTTCTAAATCCAAAAGTTTTTTCTTCAAGGTAATCTTGTGAAAGCAGAATATCACTAAAGTCCTTGAAAGTTTCACACAATCCAACAGAATAATTTAAATGTTCAAGTCCTTGAATAATTTCACGTAATCCTCAAAGTACTGTGTTTTAGAACAAATACTTTCCACTCTGCAAGTCCATGAACATATTATAAATAAATCACAATTTCCTCTCAAGCCTTTTACAAAACTGGAATATGAACTGAAGAATGAAATGGTACATATTTAATTTCCTTATACAGTCTATATGTGTGCATAAAATCAACAAAACCTGAATCACTAAAAAGATTCTGGAACATTTAAATTACATTATGAAATAATATAAGTCATGTTCTTACCTCAAATTATTGAGCCAATCAACAAATAGGGCATGAATGACTTCTCTACAGGACAAATTTACTCATAGTATCATGCTATGTTGACATGACCTACAGTCAAATAATGTATGGCATACTTTGACCAAAACTGTTGTTGAGTTGATGTTGGCAATCAGCCTTGATTTATGAATGAAATTCCACACATACTGTACATGAACTTTTACTACAACACAAGCCAGCCATTAAAGAACTAAAATTTAAACGTCATAAACCCAAATGACTTAAAAAAAAACTATATTATAAATTAATGCATAATACAGATATCCATAACAACTGGAAAAGGGCAACAGGTAGAGATTAGTCAATCATTGTAAATTGGAAAAGGGCTATAGGTAGTGAATACACTCAAACATTGTAAATCGGAAAAGGGCTATAGGCACAAGTACACTCAAACATTGTAAATTGGAAAAGGGCTATAGGTAGTGAGTACACTCAAACTTTATAAATTGGAAAAGGGCTATAGGTAGTGAATACACTCATACACTGTAAATTGGAAAAGGGCTATAGGCACAAGTACACTCATACATTGTAAATTGGAAAAGGGCTATAGGTAGTGAGTACACTCATACATTGTAAATTGGAAAAGGGCAATAGGTAGAGAGTACACAAACACTGTAAATTGGAAAAGGGATATAGGTAGTGAGTACACTCAAACATTGTAAATTGGAAAAGGGCTATAGGCACAAGTTCAATCATGCATTGTAAATTGGAAAAGGGCTATAGGCAGTGAGTACACTCATACATTGTAAATTGGAAAAGGGATATAGGCACAAGTACACTCAAACATTGTAAATTGGAAAAGGGCTATAGGTAGTGAGTACACTCAAACATTGTAAATTGGAAAAGGGCTATAGGCACAAGTTCAATCAAGCATTGTAAATTGGAAAAGGGCTATAGATAGTGAGTACACTCATACATTGTAAATTGGAAAAGGGATATAGGCACAAGTACACTCATACATTGTAAATTGGAAAAGGGCTATAGGTAGTGAGTACACTTTTACATTGTAAATTGGAAAAGGGCTATAGGCACAAGTAGTACATTGTAAATTGGAAAAGGGCTATAGGTAGTGAGCACACTCATACATTGTAAATTGGAAAAGGGCTATAGGCACAAGTTCACTTTTACATTGTAAATTGGAAAAGGGCTATAGGTAGTGAGTGCACTTATACATTGTAAATTGGAAAAGGGCTATAGGCACAAGTACACTCATACATTGTAAATTGGAAAAGGGCTATAGGTAGAGAGCACACTCATACATTGTAAATTGGAAAAGGGCTATAGGTAGTGAGTACACTCAAACATTGTAAATTGGAAAAGGGCAATAAGCACAGCTAATATTTTCTCTATGAGTATGGGTTTAATATTAGGATCATTATCAATAGAAGTAAACATATTTATCTTGGTCTGAGTCAAGGACTCTGTATTTACCTGTTATGTACATGTATATGTAATTTAATTATTTGTGTGTTAGTTTTAAATTCTTTTTTTATTTTATTTTATTTTCATTACATGATATTGTAATAACTTTATTCACTGGATTTGGCTTTTTTTTTGGAAAATTCAGTTTTCTGTTTTGACCTGATAAACACGCAATCTATTACTACATTATATTTTCAACTGACCTAGTTCCTGACCTTGGTTCTGAATTGGTAAACACAGAGTGAAAATCATTGGTCGTAATCAAGGTCATTCTTGGCTTGCGTCAGCTCTGTTTAAAAACAACCTTTTTTTTATAATTTATTTCCAGTGTGGAATCATTGATTCTCAGCTAAGGCTAAACTAGCCTACGTGCTAATTGACATATTATTTTACTGCATTGTTCGGATTAAGTGATCATGTGACCCATCACGGGGTCTAAATTGCATTTTAGTCAAGGGTTAAAACAGATGTTTGGTAGTGTTTTCAGTCAGTCATAAATTAATACCTTCGGAGCTCAGAAATATTTTGTGTTTTGACCAGTTTGAGTTAGTTTTTTTTTAATTTAAAAATAAATATTCACTCTGGAAAACATACAAGTGCTCTTCTTAATCAAAATTCTTGGACAAAGACATTTAGTGGAAATTATTCTGGAATTCTAAACTGGAACATTATAAACTGTGATTCAACGAGGAACTGTTGACGTCAGAACAACAACCTCATCTGATGTCATAGCGTTCCATATTGGAACTTCATTGGGATTTGAACTTTGATTCATTTAGAACTTTTTAGTGATAGGACTTATATTTTTAAATTCTAGGATTAATTTTTGTATTAGATTCACAAACCATAAGTCCTTTTTCATATTTTTACCTTGTTTTCTGGGGAAATAAATTATTTTGTTAAATTTGCAAAGCTTGTTGGCTTCACTCTTTTCTTTGTTACTTTTGTACGAGCCTAGACATGTAACATACCACAGTCTATATTGCAATTTTAGTACTTGGTTTAATCTTGTAAACATTTGGAATCTTCCAGAATGAAATTCTCTATTAGGTAATAGTTTGTTTTGTTGTGTTTTTAGAAAATGCTAATTGTGTCCTACGTGATTTGGACTTAAATAATTTCGAAAATGCAAGATGTGACCTAGGTGATTTGAGCTCAAATTATTTAATTCAAATTATTTTTCTCTGGAAATGCAAAATACTTTATATAATATTCTTGGAAAGAGACATTAACTGGGAATTAAAGTGAATTCAAACAAGGAAACCTTGGATTATCTTACTGTGATTCAACAAGACTATTGGCACATCTCCACTCTACAGGTCACTACAGGCACATCAACTCCTTCAGTGTTGGAAATGATCTGGAATACCACTCAGGTTTATTCAGAACTTTATTTGTCAGTACTTGTGTTAGTAATTCCATGATTATTTGAGATTAAATTCACAATACTGTAAGTTCTTTTACCTTTCCACTTTGTATTTTAGAGAAATAAATTATCTGTTGAATTTTACAAAACATGTCAATTTTCGCTCTTTTCTTTTACTTTGTTTAAGAATATAGAGTCCTAACAGGCCATCAATGAACATGATGCTGATCTTACTTCTAATATGAGTAATGGTAAATCTTGAAAATCTTGTTAACACTCCTAGAAGGATGGTCATATCAATCTTATGCTATTACCAAAAGAGTTTATTCAATCACCATGAAAATTGGGTACATGTTATGGTCATCACCATGAAATTGGGTACATGTTATGATCATCACCACGAAATTGGGTACATGTTATGGTCATCACCATGAAATTGGGTACATGTTATGGTCATCACTAAGAAATTGGGTATATGTTCTGATCATCACTAAGAAATTGGGTACATGTTATGGTCATCACTATGAAATTGGGTACATGTTATGGTCATCACCATGATTATTGTTGTTGTTGTTGTAGTGGGGCTTAACGCCATTTTTCAGCACATGATAGGCTATACATGGTGGCCAGTATTAATGGTGGAGGAAGAAACCGGGAAATCCCCGGAAAGAACCACCGACCCACGAGAAGCAACTGGCAAGCTTTCTCACATATCTACATTCGCCAAATCCTAGACTCGAACCCACGCAGACAGAGGTGAGATGGCAGTGATCCGTAACGGAAAGTGCTTTAGAGCACTTGGCCACTCGGGGCCCCTCATCACCATGAAATTTGGTACATGTTATGATCATCATCAGAATAGGCACATAGTGACAATTTGCCTTGCTTCCATAACTTTCTTAAAGGGATATTTTTTCTATCAACTGAATGCATTATATGACAGAAACATGTGAATGCAACTAAAATCCGAGGGTTTCTGATAGATTACCATGTACCTATCAACAAAGTACTCCACATCTGCTGCCTTTGTCAAAATTATTGCATTGTTTTTACTTGTAGCTAAATGCAGTGCATGACAGAATCTTGTGAAAGCAACTACCTGGAGTCTCACACATTTAAACTTTGGAAATGATATGGTACTCATCTAAAGAAGCACATCTGAACAGATCAACATGCTCCTGAAAAAATTTTGAAGAGTTTTGACCATTCTTTAACTCTGCGCCTGATGAAGTGAATAAAATTATCTTATGAATGCAACTGTTTTCAATGGATTGCTATGAAGACATCATCATTTGAAGATGCACATACATGTACTGACAAATAACTGTTGTCTCACAACCTTTTCTTAGTCACTGCTCTGGTCTGGCAGCTCATTGCAGTACATGACCATAACAGAATCTTGTGAATGCAACTAATGCTGCAGGTTTGATGGATTCCTGTGATATTTAATACAGTGCTCCCTTCCTTGAACAGACCCCTCCCCCACAAAAACACCTGCTTTTTATAGTCCGAATCCTTTGGCACTGACATGTTTGTGTTCAAAGGTAACCCTCCAGAATGGCTACCCCTCTAAAGCAGAGTGGCCGGCATATCAGTCCACAAAATTTCAAGTTTACCCCTCATGTGTGGACGCATACTGGAAAATCTCAATATTTTCTAAATTCAACACACTAACATTTGTTCAATATGCAGATAAGGTAACTCACTTTCATCCATTCAATGAGGTAATCTGCCTATCCGTACCGCTGAGTGTTCCTCTGATGTTAAATTTTGGCATTTTGATAATTAGAAGCTAATATTATCACTGATAATTACCAAGATGACTACACCGTACTGCTGTGTGTTCCTTTGATGTTAGATTTTGGCATTTTAATAATTAGAAGCTAATATTATCACTGATAATTACCAAGATGACAACACCGTACTGCTGTGTGTTCCTTTGATGTTAGATTTTGGCATTTTTATAATTAGAAGCTAATATTATCACTGATAATTACCAAGATGACAATACTTTTATCAATGGTAATTACCAAGATGACAATAATATCACTGATAATTACCAAGATGACAATAATCTTATCATTGATAATTACCAAGATGACAAAAGCTTAGATAAACAGTATTGTTCAGCTCAAGAAAGTAGAATAATTCTCAATTCATGTGGGTGGAAGTGGGACGCATGAGGCAGGGATATCTTTACATGGAAAAATTGTTCACCATTCCTTTAGTTTTTAGGATTTTATGGTAATAATAATTATCGATTTAAAAAAACTAAGCATGTGGGTACATCTTAACAACATCTGAGATGGGTTCAATGATCATCTATTCATGAAATTAGGTCAAAGGTCATGGCAAAGACTTCTGTACTGCACTTATCTGAACATAGAAGAACACTATTTGGTTACCAAATTTGGTATGCTGGAGTTTTCAAGAATCTCTGATACAGTTTTCAATACTTCAAAAATCAAATACATAAAAAGACAGAAGATATGGATCTAATCAGGATTTCATGGTCATAAGATATGTATGTAATGAGGATTTCAAGGTTATCAGATATGTATATAAGAGGATTTCAAGGTTATCAGATATGTATATAAGGAGGATTTCAAGGACAGAAGATATGGATCAAATGAAGATTTCTGATAATTATTTTTGGCCACAAGTTTAAATCCTTTTGAGGGACTCTTGTTTTAAGGGATTTTATTTTTTTGTCTTAACATGCCTATAATAAATTCTTTATTCAGCTTTTCTGGGAAGATAACTCACCATATGTGGAGGAAGTCTGAATTTTGGATTCTGAGAGACCTGCTCCCTAAAAGCCTCCAAAAACTGTTCACTAAGAGATTGTCGCACAACAATATTCCTTGCATTCCTCACTGGGGACTGCAGTTTGTCTGTTAACTCCTTGTACTCCAGAGAATTTAATCTGCAATGAACAAAAAATACAGCAAAACTTCAAACTGCATAATTAAATGTGAACCTGCATTATCTCCCTTTACAACACATAGAAAAAACATGTTTATCTTGCACAATAGATACCTCTTTGCAGCTGAGTGTCACCAATAGTGA
This sequence comes from Megalonaias nervosa, assembly GCA_016617855.1. Lineage (NCBI taxonomy): Eukaryota > Metazoa > Mollusca > Bivalvia > Unionida > Unionidae > Megalonaias > Megalonaias nervosa. The sequence goes on along the minus strand of JAECUM010021937.1, from coordinate 16,506 downwards.
CTGTCACTAACAGTAAATGTCACCAATAGTAACTGCCATTGTGATGTCACATTGCAATGTCATGACTCTAGTGCACAGTAAATAGTTATGATCGTTTTTCAGTACTAGACAGCAGAATGCAGCTGTGTACAGAAGCTGAATTTGGTTTAATATGCGTGTGTCTGTGTATATATATATATATATATATATATATATATAGTATGTATGCTGTATCAATGATATACCACAAGATGAATAAATTTTTTATTAAAAGGAAACTCGGCAAGCCTCGTTTTCTTTTAATGAAAAATGTATACAATGAGTGGTATATCATTGATATAGCATAAGTACTAGACATATGTTGATATCACATACCAAATACACATATTTGCCTTGTGAACCGAGTTAAGACTGACTACGGGCAAATGTGTATTGCCAGAGTGAATGAACTCACATCCCTGCTGCGTGTGTCCGCTACAAAATGTAGTTCTGTGCTTTTCTTGGCTATTCATAACCACCTTTGCATTTTGATAAGCTGATTGTTTTCTTTTTTGAGTTTCTATTTTTATTCATTTATTAAATCAATATAAGACACATTTATGATTTATACATGAAAGTTGGTGTTAAGGAAGAAAGTAGAGCACTACCAACACATCGTTACATTTTTGAATAATGAAATGTCAGCCATTCACGTACACATACATGGAGTTTAGTGTGGAATAGAAACTAAGCAAAATGATGAACCAATACGTGGTAAATAAAATATTTTAATACCTGTACAGTTGACGAAAGGCATTATTCTGCTTTAATTAGCATTAATAATAATAATAGTAATAATAATGATAATAATATAGACTTTATTTAAAGAGGGTAACTCAATTAGCTAAGAGCTAATCTACCTTGAGGCCCTCATACAACGGAATTTATTTATTTTAGCTGCATCTCTGAAGCCACTAGATATACTCGGTTTGGAAGAAGGAAATAGAGTGGGCATTTCTAATCTCAACTGGAATATTATTCCAGTGCAAAGTTCCAGAGTATTGGAAACATTTTTTTTAAATGATTCCTTATTTGGTTTGGGAATTTTATACTGTTTGGTAGACATGGATCGCAGGTGGGGAGTATTACCAGGTAGCCTATACTGGAATAGTGATTGTAAATATTCAGGAGTACTATTATTGGATATCCTGTACATTAATTTGACTTTTCTCAAACAGATTCGGTCTTTAATATTTTTAACTTACCAGCCAAATTTTCCTTGCTTTCTTTTTGTATTGATATTAGCCCAAATACTCTTTTTTGAAGATGTGCCAGCTTTGCTACGTTTTTATCATTTGAATTATCCCATACTGTATTACAGTAGTCTAAATAGGGTTGTATGAAACTGTTATAAAATAGTTTTCTGTGCCTTTCAGGGAGAAGGTGTCTTATCTTACTGAGAAGCCATAAACCTGAATTGACTTTTTTACTGATATGTTTGATATGTTCAGTCCATGATAGATTATTGTCTACCAAAACACCAAGTAGTCTATCATGACAGACCATTTGCAAATTTCTATCCTTCCATGTCAGACATAGTTCATCACTATCAAGTTTTGTCCTTTTTTGCCATGTTGAGATAAGTAATATTTTAGTTTTACCAGTATTTACCACCATGCCATTGCATGTGCACCAGTTGTCCAGTTTGTTTAGGGCATTCTGTAAAGAAATTTCGAGTTCATGCTTTGTGTTTTGGATGTCTGACAATGTTGTGTCATCTGCATAGACATTTGTAGATGATATTGAGTCCCTTAGTACAAGTGGTAGGTCATTAATAAATAAAATAAATAGTAATGGACCTAGAATTGAGCCTTGTGGTACTCCACATCTAACTGTTCCAGGTTCAGACAGAACATTATTTATATAAACATGTTGTGTTCTCTCACTTAAGTATGAAGTAAACCATCTAACTGTGCTTTCATCACATTGGTAGATTTTCAGTTTCTTCAAAAGGATTTCATGATCCACCATGTCAAAAGCTTTCCTGAAATCTACAAATACAGATCCTATTATTCTACCTTGGTCAAGTGCTTGAAGCCATTTATCAGTTAGGGAGATCAAGGCAGACTCACATGAATGTTTCTGTCTAAAGCCTGATTGATTAGGGTGTAACAGCAAGTGTTTGGTTAAATATGACATGAATGAAATATGACAGCTGCATTACTACTGACCATAAAACTGTTTTTCTCTCTCTCTCCCACTCTCTCTTCCTTTGGTCGGTTTGATTTAACATTTACCATCATTCTTCATAGATCCAGAGACATCGTGGTATGACACAAGCAAAAATCATCTATGCTCCTCTTTTCAAGGATTTTTGCCCATCTTGCTATGATGGTCAAGAGAAAGAGAAAGAGACAGAGAGAGAGGGCATCATATTTAATTTAATAATAATTGATTTTTAGAACCTAATAACAGGTTTAAGAAACAACAACAACAAGGAATTAAACACATTACATTACATATGCCCCATAACCAAGACATGCTATTGCAACTGTGTATCATTGATTATATTAACACAAGATAGTTCCCAAGAGAAGTGTACACATACCATTACAACAAACCATATTTCTTGTAGGTTACTTGGTGCAAGTTCAGTTTCAAGGTTTTCATCCAACCCAAATTCTTTTTCCCTCTCACTCCCAATTTCTGCATATTTTTTCCCTTATGCATGAGAGGGGAGGGGGAAACAGAAAAAGAAAGGACTGTGATGAAATTGCATACCATGTTAAATTCATTTAGAAAATGGGGATTATTATTACTTTTTATCATTGTTTTCATACATCAGTAATGACTAATGAGTGGAAATTCATCACTGATCTATAGGAATAGAACCAACAGCACAAAGTTCCAAGAATGTTTATATACTTGTATTAGTGCGCCATGAGCGGATCACAATTTGATATACCAATAGTATTGGTATATCAAATTGCTTCGTACCAACACCAGCCATGTTATTTTTAATGCATGTGGTATATATATATATATATATATATATATATATATAAATATATATATATATTGTTATGTATCGGCTCCTTCAAAAGTAACAAAAGAAAAGAGTGAAGACAACAAGCTTTGTAAGTTTCAACAAAAATAATTTATTTCCCTAGAACACATGGTGAAAAGATGAAAATATGAAATAGGACTTACGGTTTGTGAAGAAAATCCAAACATTTATCCTAGTACTGAAAAAATACAAGTCCTATCACTAATAATTTTAACTGAATCCAGGTTCAAATCTTGATGACGTTCCAAGATGGAGGATGATGACGTCAGATGAAGTCTGTACACAAATGTCCAGAATTTCACGTTGAACCACAATTTGTACTGTACTATATCAATTTAGAATGAATTTCATTGAATGTCTTTGTCCTAAACCACTTGTGTAGTTCTCCAGAGAAAAATAAGTTATTATTTAAAAAGTAGATGAACTCCTATAAATGTCACCTATAACAAGACACATCTCGAGCTCTACAGATGTAAAGAAAAATAAACTTCTTCCAGCACAAGAAAAATAATACCTTCTTCTCAAGGTATAAGAACGACTCTGACTATTTCACAGGGACCTAAGTGTTTTTAAACCGAACCAAAACGTCATTTCATGCACATGCACGAAGAACGTGTTATTTCATCATCTAACAATCGCAGTACACGATGTAATCACATATGCTTAGAAAAATGACCTTGGCCACAACCAATCGTTTATGCCGGTTGTTTATCCAGTTGGCAATCTAAAATAATGCTTTTGCAAGTCATGAGTCATATTTATGTTCTAAATAAACACGATGTTTCTTTCAAAAATATCATATCCCGTGAACATAATCATCATCATAATAATATACAATGATACAAAAATGAAATAAAAGAATTCAAATTTTAACACACAAGTAATTAAATTACATGGTTGTAACACTTTCTCCCATTAAAAAAAGAAAGATTCATGTAATAAAGCTTTCTTTTTTACCAGATGTAAACTATACACGAGGTAAAAAAAAAAATTACATAAGAAGAACTCTTATGAATTATACAAAGGTGTATATGAAAATAATATTTCTATACTCGGGAAAGTGCATCTGCAATTAAATTGTCTTTTCCTTTGATGTGCCTGATGTCAAGATTGCATTCTTGCAAAAATAAACTCCACCTTAATAGTCTCTGATTTTTATTTTTCATCCTGTTGATGAAAGTAAGGGGGTTGTGATCACTAAACACAATAACCGGAGAAGGAGCTGAGCTGATGTAAACTTCAAAATGCTGTAATGTCAGCATTAAAGCCAAGCATTCCTTCTCGAATGTTGAGTAGTTTCTTTGGTGCTTATTTAATTCTTAGAGAAATAGCACACTGGATGTTCTACACCATTTCTATCATCTTGAATCAATACTGCTCCAATGCCAACAGCACTTGGATCCACAGATAGTTTGACTGGTTGACTGAAATCTGGAGCTGTTAGATCTGGTGCACTTTTGAGTATGGCCTTTAACCTATCAAAAGCCTCTTGACATTTTTCAGTCCAAAGAAACTTGTTTTTCTTTCTCAACAAGTTTGTCAGAGGTTCAACAATATTAGAGAAATTAGAACAAAATTTGCGATACTATCCAGCCATACCCAAAAATCGCATCAGTTGCTTTTTACTGACAGGCACAGAAAATTCAGAGATAGCCTTGACCTTAGCATCTATAGGTTTAACTTGGCCATGTTCCACAACATGTCCTAAAAAAAGTAACACAAGCACGGCAAAACTCACTTTTTGATAAATTAATAGTCAAATTTGCATCAGTGAGTCTGTCAAAGAATTTCTGAATGGTTTCTAGATGTTCTTTCCAGGTGTTGTTGTAGATGATGACATCATCAATATAAGCATCACAATTGTCTAGACCAGAGGTAATCATATTCATAAGGTAATCATATTCATAAGGCGTTGAAAAGTACTTGGAGAACCCTTCATCCCAAATGGCATTACTTTATATTGGTAGAGTCCATCTGGAGTCACAAATGCCGAAATTTCTTTTGCTCTTTCCGTTAGTGGAATTTGCCAAAATCCTTTCAGAAGGTCAAATTTGGTGACATACTTGGTACTTCCAATTTTGTCGATACAGTCATCGATTCTTGGTAATGGAAATGAATCTGTTTTTGTCACACTGTTCACCTTCCTATAATCAGTACACAATCGGAAAGTTTTATCTGGTTTCAGAACAACTATACACGGTGAACTCCAATCACTCTTACTGGGCTCTATAAAATCATTTTCCAACAAATACTGAATCTCCTTTTTCAAGTATTCCTGTTTGAGAGGGTTCATCTTGCATGGGTGTTGTTTCATGGGTTTTGAATCTACAATTTCAACATCATGAAAATTTTTTTTTTGTCTTTGTAGGTACGTCTGGAAATAAGTGCTCATATTCAGACAATAATTGTTTAAGTTCACCTTTTTTTTGTTGTTGTAAATGAGAAAGTTTCAGGTCTAGATTTTCCATAATTTCTGAATTCCGAAGATTTGTTGTTCCAAGATCAGTAGAATCCGACTGAATTCCTTTACTCAAATCCTCAGGTGGTGGGACAGGTACAACTAAATTAACTGCATAATTTACCTGGCTATCTCTTTCAACATACTCCTTTAACATATTGATGTGGCAAAGTTGTTTTTGTTTTCACCTCCCAGGAGTAATTATGATATAATTTAAATCACTTATTTTCTTTTCAACCGTGTATGGACCATAATATTTTGCCGGAAGAGGATTTTGTGGAATGGGCAAGAGAGCTAGAACTCTATCACCAGATTGAAAACTCCTATCCCTTGAGTTTTTATCATATCTTGATTTCATTTTTGATTGAGTACAGTGCAAATCTGCTCTCACGACCTCACAAGCCTTTTACAATTTATACTTGAAATCAGAGACAAAATCAAGAAGTTCTGTATCTTCATTAGAAAGAAGTTTCTCTTTCAATAACTTCAAAGGTCCGCGTACAGTATGTCCTAACACCAGTTCAAAGGGACTGAATCCTAAAGACTCCTGAATGGACTCTCTAACTGCAAACAAAAGTAAATGAATGCCTTCACCCCAATCTTTACCTGTATCAAAACAATATGATCTAATCATGTTTTTTAAAGTGTGATGAAATCTTTCTAAGGCCCTTTGGCATTCAGGATGATAGGCAGAAGATTTGAATTGTTGAATGCCTAATTCATGCATGGCTTGCTGGAAAAATTCCAGACATGAAATTTGACCCATGATCCGATTGGACAGATTTGGGAAGGCCAAATTGAGTAAAAAAAACTTTATCAAAGCTTTTACTATGTTTTTGGTTTTAATATTCCTCAAAGGAATTGCCTCTGGGAATCTTGTTCATGCACACATAATGGTCAACAAATATTGGTTGCCTGACTTGGTCTTAGGTAAGGGACCAACACAATCTACCATAATTCTGCTAAATGGTTCGTCAAATGCAGGAATTGGTTGCAGATGAGCCTTAGGTATCTTCTGATTGGGTTTTCCTACCATTTGACAAGTATGACAAGATCTACAGAAATTAAAAACATCACTTTTGATTTTTGGCCAATAAAAGTGAGTCAAGATCTTGTTATAACTTTTATTTATCCCTAAATGACTAGCCAGAGGAGTTTCATGGGCCAAACTAAGTATTTCCTGTCTGTAAGATTTTGGAACCACAATCTGATAGTTCACTGACCATTCGTCACTAGCAGGTACCTCGGGAGGTCTCCATTTTCTCATAAGAATTCCATTTTTAAGGAAGTAACAGACAGATACTTCAGTAGCTTCAGTTTCACTAATGGCCCTTTGAAACAAACAGGAGATGTCAGGATCTTTTTCCTGTTCGATGACAAGTGATTGTCACTTGTTACCCTGATTAGAAAAAAGAGAATGACTATGTAAAAGAGGATCACTGTGATCAGTACCTTTTGATTGATCCAAATTAGAAGTGAAAGTGACCTCATCAAAAGCATGACCAATACATGTGTCAGCTAAAGGAATACATTCCTTATCAAAATCATTCTCAAGAGCTTTCTTTGCCATAGCTCTGGTTACTGCACAAGCTGGGTATAAATCAGGGAATTCTTTTTCAATAGGATCAACTTTCTGATCCAAACAAGGCTTGTCAGTTACAAGTGGATTAACCACAACCTTGTCTCCAGATAGATCATTGCCTAGCAACAAATGAATGCCCTCAACGGGTAAAGTAAAGGAGACACTATTCCGACTGTCACAGGTCCTGAAACTAAGTCTGATGACAAATTAACAGAATGGACAGGAACATTAACAAAGCTGCCCTCTACTCCCTGAATGAGAACACTCTCATTAGAACAGGATTTCTCAGAAGAAGGCAAAATACCTGACACTAAAAGACTCTGAGAAGCTCCTGTATCCCTTAAAATTTTAATAGGGATAAGATTCGCCAAATCACCCAAGAGTGATATAGAACCCTTCGACATGAATGGTTCATAATTCTCCATAATAAAATCAGACTGGGGTTTTTGAGACCCAACAAATGTATTGTTTTCAATACATCACTGTGACCTTGACCTCTTGGAAATAAGAGCATTTGGAATAGGTCTATCTTGATTCTGATGCCTATATTTCAATTTGAAGCAATCAGAAATGACGTGTCCTTTTTTCTTGCAATAGGTACACGTAGGAATAGACAAGGATTTTGAATCAAGTTTATCAGAAGCTTGATTTTTAAAAGTTGTGCCAAACTGAGTTTTAGGAGGAGTCGTATTAGGCTGAAATACCTTTCTACCAGTAGACTGCTGAGTGAAAGATTTGTTTATACCCGGAACTTTATGAGTTAAGGAATACTTATCAGCAGCAAGAACAGCATTTTCCAAGGTTTTGATCTCATGATCTTCAAGATAAGTTTTGACATCACTAGAAACACAGTTCTTGAACTCTTCAAGTAATACCAGTTGTTCGAGTCTTTCAAAATCATGTTCAATTTTCTCAGCTAAGCACCATCTCTTGAACAACTGTTCTTTTTCTCTAGCAAATTCAACATAAGTGTGTCTAGTTTCTTTTTTTATAGTTTCTGAATTTTTGCTGATAAGCCTCAGGGACTAACTCATAACCCTTCAACCCTCATAACTAACTCATAACCCTTCAAAATGCATTCCTTAACCAAATCATAGTCAGAACCATGATGTACTGTTCCTACAATATCAAACTTTGAATTTGTATGTGAAGTGAAGTGCTTATCCCTTGCCAGCTCCATTTCTTTCATTCTAATTTGAAATTCCCTTTTATCCTTCTCTCTTTGCAATTGCATCTGTTCATCTCTCTTCCTCTCCTGTCTCTCTCTCCTCTTTTTCAAATTGTAATTGTTTATATTTCTCCCTCTCCTGTCTCTCTCTCCTCCTTTTCAAATTGTAATCGTTTTTCTTTCTCCCTTTCCTGTCTCTCTCTCTCCTCTTTTTCAAATTGTAATTTCATTTGTTCTTTTTGTAATTCCATTTGTTTATCTTCTTGATCTTTCTGTAAATGCATTTGATCTTTTTCTTTATCTTTCTGAAACTCGAGCTTCCTCAACTCTATTTCCATCTTGTATTTCATTTTTAGTTCCATTACTTTTAAGTCAGAGTCTGATACCGACTTACTGACCGAAGCCAAAACACTTTTATCAAAAACATTCTTCTCTACTAAATACTGAATCAAAATTCTTTTAATTTCTTGTTTCGTTAAGGAAGATTTTGCTTCAGAAAGATCGTACTTTCTGGCAAGTTCAAGCAACTCATCTTTTTTCAGACTATCCAACTGCTCCTGAGTTGGACTAGAAAGAAAAATCTCCACTTTTGATGATATTGTGAATGAAAGCCTGTTGTTTTCACTTAAGATTTCAAACAAAATATAAAAATAGTACTTGGGATTTGAAAACTAGGGAAATTTAAATTTCAAAAAAAAATTTTCTGAAATATTTTAGCCAAATTCAAATATCCCGAGGACGAGCAACCCAATTTTCTTTATGTTACGTATCGGCTTATTCAAAAGTAACAAAAGAAAAGAGTGAAGACAACAAGCTTTCTAAGTTTTAACAAAAATAATTTATTTCCCTAGAAAACACGGTGAAAAGATGAAAATATGAAATAGGATGAATTTCACTGAATGTCTTTGTCCTAAACCACTTGTGTAGTTCTCCAGAGAAGAATAAATTATTATTTAAAAAGTAGATGAACTCCTATAGCTGTCATCTATAACAAGACACATCTCGAGCTTTACAGATGTAAAGAAAAATAAACTCTTTCCAGCACAAGAAAAATAATACCTTCTTCTCAAGGTATAAGAATGACTCTGACTATTTCACAGGGACCTAAGTGTTTAAAAACCGAACCAAAACGTCATTTCATGCACACGCACGAAGAACGCATGGTTATTTCATCATCTAACAATCGCAGTACACGATGTAATCACATATGCTTAGAAAAATGACCTTGGCCACAACCAATCGTATACGCCGGTTGTTTATCCATTCGACAATCTAAAATAATGCTTACGCAAGCCAAGAGTCATATTTACGTTCTAAATAAACACGATGTTTCTTTCTTAATATCATATCCCGTGAACATAATCATCATCATAATAATATACAATGATACAAAAATGAAATAAAAGAATTCAAATTTTAACACACAAGTAATTAAATTACATGGTCGTAACAATATATATATATATATATATATATATATATATATATATATATATAAAGATACATGTTTTCAGGGTTGCAATTTTTTACATATAATCCTCTTGCCAGGGTTCATATAGTTTTTGGTAAAATAATTCCAGACCTTTTCCAGACTGGTTTGCAATTTTTTTTCCAGACCCCACCCCCTCTTTTTTTTGTACCTTAAATAGTCATTACAAGTCAATTCAGCTGTAAGTCAACCTCCTCCTTCAGGGCTACAAAAAGCCAAGTTCTTTGACTATCCTACAAGTCAAGGTATATTTTGCAAGTTATATCTGTTTGAAGTGGTGACTTGTCAGTGAGTCAGAGTTGCACTTTGGAAAAATAAAGCTGTCTGGCTGGCTGGCTGGAATTGTATTATTGAGTGGAACATATCAAAACTAAATTGACAACATACATTTTGTCCAAATTAAATCAGTTAAAATCATAATGCTTGATAGGTTAAATCCATTTACATGGTAAATCCATGAATTCTGCAAGACTATGTAGTTCACCAATTCAACAAATAAGCGACAACCAAACATAAAGCTAACTTTGTCATGTTTTTGGTCACTGGTAATTCTTTATTGAATTGTTTTAAAAAGTTAACCATAGTAGTATGCCTAAACTATAAATTAGAATTAATGTTGGTGAGTAGGGTGTTTAACAATTTATATATATATATATATATATATATATATATATATATATATATGTATGTATATATAAATATATATATTTGTGCAAAATATACTTAGTGTTTTTCAGTTCTTGTAGTTTACAATCATTCTGTAGATGTCTCTTCATTTGCCGAGAAACCTCTTTTAAAAGTGGCTTGCCCATCAGACAGAAATAGGATTTTCTTTGTCACTTGCTGCAGCTGATTAAACTCTTTCTTGGTCAAGTGGTTATACATAAGCAAATCCAGAGAAGACTCCTCTTCCACAAATTCTTTAAATCCATGGCTCATTTCTGTTGTTTTAACAAAACCCTTGTATTGTTGAAGGATATCGCCACAGTGGCATAGTCTGACATGGTGGGAGTCGTTCAAATCTGCATCTGCTTGTTGTCTTTTCTATTACTTATTTTAAGAGCATACACTTGTAACAATACTGCCACAGTAGCATAGCCTGACATAGTCTTTCACATCTTTGCATCTGCTGCACATATTAGTATGGCTTGTTCAAAATATGATGAGGTACAAGCCATGACAGGTTCCTGAAGAGTCCATACCCGATGAGGGCCTTTTCCAAAAGTTTTGATGCAATAAGAACTGTAATCCTAAGCAGCCCGGATGAAGAAGTGGCTGTCTTCATTATGTCCTCCTTTACAGATCTGTCCTTGAGAATCCTTATGGCATTTCTTACGTTTTGGTCCAAGAAAGACACCACTGGTGCATCAGACTGTTACTTTCTTAGGAAGGGCAACAAGTCTCTTGCTACTGACAGGAATATGGTTGCCTTCACTAAAAACAGTGAATCAGTGCAACTACTGGCCACAATTCCAAATGACTGCATTTGTGGTGGGTAAACTCATCCCTGTTTGACTGCTACAAAACACTTCTGTATATCTGGCCAAATCTCAATGGCCCTGTCTACAAGGTCCACATTTTTGACCCATCCGTGAGAGCAAAACCTCTTTGGGAAGATAAAAGATCCAGTCACTTGTGTAAAATCCTCATTTAGAGCAAAGGATTCTTAAACAGCCAAAACAAAAGGTCAATATATGCACAATATCCCAATATGTTGCAGTACCAAGTCTGAAATCATTATGAACAACGTGTAGTTGACAGCTTCCAATGTTAATAAAATCTTAGCCTTATTCATCAGCAATCACACTCAAAAAAATCAAATACATTCTAGTTGACATCTGGTCCACCACCGAAAGTTGCACAAGTCCTCATGTAGCAAAAAAAGTCCATCATTCAACTTATTATATACATTGCCTCTGTGTGTGTGTGTGTATGTGTGTTTTGGATTCTTAACGTAGCTTTAAAAAATTTTCAGTCATATCACTATGATGTCTGCAGTGTGGCAGTTACAGTGATGTCTAGCACTAGGGAAGGCATGTAGATGATGTCCCACCCCATCACATTATCCTCATATCAAGCCGACCTGTCCTAACACAAACTTCTTTATGCCGAGTGCCTAGCGAGGCAGCTGTTAGTCCCATTTGATAAATCTTTGGTATGACTCGGCCAGGGTTGGAACACGTGACCTCCTGTATCTGAGGCGGTTGCTGTAACCAATAGATTGTCTACAGTGTCATGACCAAGGAATTCAGAAGTATAAAACCGTGTGACAATCTGGCCTTCATCCCAAAACTAGAACTGCCACATGAAATTCAAATGATCATGTGGTATCCATAAGATTTAAGACAGTATCCACCAATCACAAGTGGGTGATAGCGTGTCTCGCCAACTGTACTGAACTGGTTTGCACCAGCTGACAAGCCAAAACACAGACTGGACACATGAAATAATTCAAGGAACAACAATAATTAATTATGGCAAGTTGGCATTCCATAATTTGTCCAGACCTATTGGACAAATCTTTATTTTCCATACTTTTTCCACGTCTGGATAAAGCCCTTTTTTCATACTTTTTCCACGTCTGGATAAAGCACTTTTTTCATAATTTTTCACGACTTTCCCAACTTTGTTTGAACCCTGTCTTGTGCTTTCACACTTTGGGATTATTTAAAACTGCAACACTGAAAACGGTCATTAATCTATGCACACAAAAATGCTCCAAGTTAACCTATTTTTTAAATAAAATAATAATGTATTGCATGGAACATGCATCTTGCCTACACTGCATGTTGTGGATTGTACTCCAGACTTGCAAATAAATCACAAACCTTAACACATTCCTAAATTTGTTGATGATGCTTGCATCAGAAAATTGATACCTACCAGTATGTACCATCAAATGCTAAAGCAAGTATGAAAAAAAAGGCAAGTTTCTATGATAAAATCATTTTGTGATCCAAGTGAAGAACAATCCACTGAAAACTATTTAATGAATTTTGTAAGAATGATGCCTTATGATTGGATAAGATGAGCACTTTGCATTTTATTGTATAGTTGAGTAAAACTGTGTGACTACCAACAACTAAGGAATATATGCATTTCTGCAAATCAAAAATATTCTCTTTGGTAATAACAGCCTGCAATTATCAATATGACAAAACATGACATCTATGGAATATACAGCAGTAAGAATAAATGAACTCTTTGCATGGGTTAAAATTAGGTATTTTATCGGCATGTTGGAGCAAATGTCAACATGCTGAATTTAGAAATCAACAAATATTCTTGAGATTTCTTCGTTACAACCCAATAAATCTGCCATTTTTGCAATAATATGATCACTGCATTAGATTGAGACTTGTGAAAATAAACTTGTCAGTGCCAAGCGCTTCTGGCCATAAAAAGTGGGTAACCACTGGACAAGGTGGCTGTTAAAGAGGACAACTGAAGTTATAATTTTTGATTATGTGTGGTGGATGCTAACACATGCGAACAAACATGCATACCAAATTTCCTTTCACAACATCAAATCATCTTTGCTAACAATGTTTTTGTACAAATAAACAAAGGTTCAAGTCCAAAATTTTAAAGCTGTAAACAATTGAAAAACTGCCGTTATGATCTGAAAATGTAACCATATCATTTACATTTAATGAGTTGAAAAATTGCTGTAATTTTATGCCACTCACTTTTCTCTGTAAAAAAGGCAATTACTGATAACACCCACTCACCTTCTAAAATTACCAATGTGACTATGACTTGTGTGGTTTGGAATCTGCCCCCCCCCCTTGCCAAATCTGTGTCCATTTCCATTTACTCCCATCAGGACAATCAGTAATTGATTATACATAAGAGTGCAAAAGAGACATCCCAAACTTATTCCCTATGTATGATTCAAGTCTTCACAGATCAATTAATAGCTGCAGCAGTCTCAGGTAAATTCTCAAGTTAAAGAATAAAACAGCAAAGGACTAATAATTATTCACAACTACTGAAGATATAACATGTATCGTTTTGTATCAATATGGGTATCAATATGAAAAAAGTATCCATACATCAACTAATCATTTCATCCCACTAATGTACTAAATTTGCTCATTAAACATACTGTGGATTGAATGTTAAAGTTTACAGTGTTAATAATTTCATATAAAATCATCACTAAGCTAAGCCTGAGTATGTACCTAATAGTAAATGGTTTGAGCTTCTGGTTGATGCTAATGACATCGATATTCAGATACTGTACTGATGTCATACTGTCATAGGATACTGAATGATCTTCTGATCCAGATATGGTTAAGTGAATATCATTTTGATGAGCTATGTAGACATAATATGTTGATGTCTTCAGGACCCAAGAATCGGTCACTATCACTCTTCTCCCTGTGGGAATTCCTGAGGTAAATTTGTCAATCCTACGAAATTCAATATTAATAGAAGATGCAACAGCTCGCCATGACTCTTCATTGCTGCTCAGATGGGTTAACTCCCTTGCTAAGGGGTGGTTGTCCCACTTGTTTCGAGACCAGTAGAAGACAACTAAGGATGCAGAGAGAAAGATGAGGATGGATATCAGTAGATAAAGCTGCCAGAAGAAAGAAGTGTTCCATGGTGTCAACAGCATCAACTGTGGCTGGAAAAGTGCAAGGCACAGGTAGTAGACTGCAAAAGAAATAAAAATAAAAAATATTAAACATATATGCTAAATATGACCACCAATCTGTCATATCGGGTAGAATATTCTGTGAGATTTTTGTGATTTACTCAAATGTTTTCTGCATCTCTTAACTATGGTTACTGACTTTTTTAAAATAGATGCAAATTATAAATAAAGTACTCCTTCATTATAATGCTGTCCAATGGAGTCACAACGCATAATGCTTTATAATGAAATATACGATACAGTACTCCTTCATTATAATGATATCAAGGGAGCAATAGAATATACTGTCTTATTATGAAATACACGATACAGTACTCCCTCATTATGATATCCAGGGAGCAATCTAATATACTGTCTCATAATGAAATACACGATATTGTACTCCCTCCTTATAACAATATCCAGGGAGCAATATACTGTCTTATAATGAAATACACAATACAGTACTACCTCATTATAATGATATCCAGGGAGCAATAGAATATATTGTCTTATAATGAACAACATGATAAGTACTCCCTCATAATTCTGTCCTTGGGGAGCAATAGAGTATACTACATTATAGTGAGAAGGTGTTACATATATGTTATTAAATTACTTGTGTGTTAGTTTTAAATTTTTTATTTTATTTTTATTTTCATTACATGTTAAGATAACTTTATTCACTGGATTTGACTTTTTTTCAGAAAATTCAGTTTTCTGTTTTGACCGGATTATAACGCAGTAATGTTGCTACATTATATTTTTAGCTGACCTAGTTCCTGACCTTGGTTCTGAATTGGTAAATACAGAGTGAAAATCATTGGTCGTAATCAAGGTCATTCTTGGCTTGCGTCAGCTCTGTTGTAAACAACCTTTTTTTCAAATTCATTTCCAGTGAGGGAATCACTGATTCTTAGATAAAGCTATACTAGCCTACGTGCTAATTGACATATTATTTTACTGCATTGTTCGGATGAAGTGATCATGTAACCCATCATGGGGTCTAAACTGCGTTTTAGTTAAGGGTTAAAACAGATGTTCTGTAGTGTTTTCAGTCAGTCGTAAATTAATACCTTCGGAGCTCAGAGGTATTTTGTGTTGTGACCAGTTCGAGTTAGAGTTTTTTATTTAAAATAATTTATATTCCCTGGAAAATACAAGTGATCATAAAAATTCTTGGACAAAAACATTTCGTGGAAACTATTCTGGAATTCTAAACTGGAACATTATAATGTGATTCAACGAGGAACTGTTGACATCAGTACAACGACTTCATCTGACATCATCGCCTTCCATATTGGAACTTCATTGGGATTCGAACTTTGATTCATTTAGAACTTTTTAGTGATAGGACTTATATTTATAAATTCTAGGATTAATTTTTGGATTAGATTCACAAACTGTAAGCCTCTTTTTCATATTTTTACCTTGTTTTCTAGGGACATAAATTATTCTGTTAAAATTTATAAAGCTTGTTGGCTTCACTCCTTTTTTTATTACTTTGTAGGAGCCTTGTCACATAACAAAGGACTGTAATGAAGTTCATCTTACATTTAAATTTACTTCCACTTAATGAAATGGGATCCATGACCTATACCTGCATTATAACAGGAACCATGTTATAATGAAGGGCCTTATAACAGGAACCATGTTATAATGAAGGGCCTTATAACAGGAACCATGTTATAATGAAGGGCCTTATAACAGGAACCATGTTATAATGAAGGGCCTTATAACAGGAACATGTTATAATGAAGGGCCTTATAACAGGAACCATGTTATAATGAAGGGCCTTATAACAGGAACTGTGTTATACTGAAGGGCTTTTCTGCAAGAGTAATCAATGATATCAATTGTTCTGCATCTTAAATCTTCAAAGACAAAGGTTCTCTGGAATGTGGTGTCCACCTGCACACCTTGCGATGATGCATGTCAAACAATGTTAGTAAAAACATTTAGGCTGACAACTCAACAGCTGCTTCAGCCATAGCTTAATGCAAGTGAGAAAAGTATATAAAACTGATATAAAGTTAATGTGTGAGTGTATATATATATATATATATATATATATATATATATATATATATATATATATTAGTCTCATTTACATGGCATCTGTCCATCCCATAAACACTTTCA